>JAZHYW010049201.1:0-81597 GCA_037355805.1 Ixodes ricinus | reverse complement strand
TTTTTCTAATACGAAACGTGTTTCTATCGTTCGGAGTAAATTTTCATTGGTCCTTGAAGATATATATCATCCTGCACTTGAGCTACTGTTCTCCCATATTTCACCAATTGCGCCCCTTCTAAAACATGCCTTCCTCACACCTCGTATAATATCTCGGCAGGTGACTACAATAATATGTACCATTATTTTACGGATGTCAACTGGGCATCTGCTCTGGAGTCCCTGGAATTCACTCCCCTCAGGAGAATTGTTCTGGGGGCTATGGACATATACATTCCGTTAAAAACGTCGAAGTACTGTCGCTTTCCAAACTGTTTTTTTTTTTCAAAAGTAAAAGCCTTCTTAATCAGAAAAATCTTCTTGTTTAGGAAATTTAAGAAAAACGGACTCCCAAAGTGGGAAGCAGAATTCAAATACTGCAGAAAGCAATGCTAGCATTTATTTAACCGTGATCAAAAACTTCACCGCGAGTCTGTAGAATCAGATTTGTGAAAGATCCAAAGAAATTCCGGAAGTACGCTAGATCTGACCTTGAAAAAACGTAGGATCAGAGATATGAACTTTCGTGGAAACGAGTGGGGAGTGTACCTGAGTTGTTTACAGCTCAACTTTAGTTCAGTTTATAAAAACGGCTCTCACTGCTCATCTCCTACGTTGCCTCACTTGACTGGGTTTGGCGACCTACTCAGTAGTACTCATTTTGATGAGGATACGGGTTGGGTTATAATTACGAAAATGAGAGCCACATTATCTGCGGGGAACGACAGGATACGTTCAGCGAATTTTAAATCTTATGAAATATTCACGCCCATTTTGTTCGCTATAATTAATAACTCCTTGGGGTCAGCGATATTTCCAGAATCGTGGAAAATAGCCGTTGTCGTTAAAGACAAAAAATAGGGTTGATGTCCTTAACTATAGACCTCTCTTCTTCCTTTGTTTTCGAAGCTCTTTGAAATGGTCGTACACCAATTCTTATCTTTTAAGTTTCGCAGCATAGCCGTCGCTAACCAATACGGCTTTATGTCTGGCAGGTCGACCAACCGGCGGAATCATCCTATACCTTTCATTGGGACTCCAATTGCAGACGACAGCGCCAAAAGCTCCCTTGAGGGGCGTTGGGTTTCTCCAAGAACAATAACAGATAAACAAAAAATACGCGCGCCGTCGTCATGGCAACCGCTATGTTATGGGGGAGGGTGTGAGAAGTGTTGCTCTCTCATCCTCGGCGACAAGAAGATGCAAGTTCGTTCGGAGTTCAGAGCAGCCTCCGAACTTCGAACGAACTTGCATCCTATCGTCGCCGCCGATGTTGAGAGAAGAGGGACCTTCTCTCATTGCCGCCGTCTCGTTCTTCTAGAAAGCAATCTAATGGCAATATCTTTTTTCGAAAACAAGTGTGTTTACCTTTTTCTGCGAATGTTCGACGCTTCCGAAACGATTGCACTTGACCTTGCATCGCTCTATCGAAATTGGCTCGGCAACAGTGCATGTTCAGTGACAGCCACTCCTCATTAGATCGTCAATCAATGAATGCAGAGTGCGCCCAGATGGGCGCACGTCGCCAGTCTGAGCACAAGTTCAAAATTTTGTTTTGCAAGTTCTCTTTTTATTGGGCACGCTCTTTATACGGAAAAAACGTTCACTTTACGGTACAACAAAGTAATAAAATCTACACAAAACTACTATTCAAGTATTCACAGACCTGCAATCACGGATTTAACTTTCCAGTTATTAGCGACAGTGATTCGATCGCCACGGTCTCTCGCAGGTTCCTTCTGCAGCACGAGCTGCTCCACGCACGTGCTACCGAGCTGCGGTGCTCTATACTTTGTTTCACCTTGTGTTGTACCGCAGGAAAGGCTACAAGCGCGAGCTCCTTGCTCTAGGGCACATCTCGGCGGCACAAGCTCTCGTGCACCAAGGGCAGCTGCCAACGCTATGAGCTCGCGCGTCTAACCTTCGCTGCGGTACAACATAAAGTGAAACGGAGCATAGCACCGATCCCCCCACACCGCTCATCTCAACACAAATGCCCTGTCCCCTCTGACCTTCTACGATAACTCTACCATAATGAAACATGCACCAGCAAGTTTTCGGCAATCCGAAACTGTATAACCAAAAGTATCCCATGTCTTTACTTTTCGTCACTCGGGAACCCAAAGAACTTGGTAGAGCTGTTGCCACTGGAATTAGAGTACCACTGAGTCGAGCAATAGACAATGTGCCGTTTGCTCGGCGTACTAGCAGACGAAATAGACCGACAACCAACATGTCAACGCCACTGCCCGCTGCCGCAAACGAAAACCACCACCGCACCGCTGGCACATGTGCCGTCGAGCAGCCGACGCAGCCGAGGAGCCGACGCGCAACTGTTACTCAACGGTCAAAATACAAATCACAACTGAGCAATGAGAACAAAGTATAGGGGCGAAACTTTAGCTAACCAAAATATTTGTTTTACCTTGCCAGGATAATGTTTGAAATCCGTAAGCAGCAACAATATTGTGTATCTCATTCTATTATGTGAGCAGCGTGCTTGCCCACAGCGCCGAACGTGCCTCATGTGGCCTCAGAGACAGGAAAAGACGAAGAAGAAGTAGAAGAACGCCAGCCAGCCATGACGAGCCATCAGCCTTCACTCAGCCATCCCTCTATTATTTCCTTTATTTTCATTCATTAAACATTTTTCTTATTCCCAAAGTCTCACATATGGCGCAGTCGACGCCCTCAACCTGCCTTCGCCACCTAATCGCCACGTAAGCCTGCCTGCCCGCTTTCATCCGCGTAGCCGAACGCCAAGCCATTTTTAAGCCTACTAGCCTCCACTTTGCCCATCGCCCGCCCAGAACAACGATGTCGCTTATGAACTGGGATAACGCTACAGCCGAAGATCTCGCGACCCTGAGCGTTCAGTTCCTCAAAATAGAACTTCAACGCCGAAACCTTAGCACAATCGGAAACAAGGAAGAGCTTATTGACAGGCTTTTGACTGATGCCACCCAAAACCCGCCAAATGCACTCGCTCCTGCAACGCTATTCCCGACTATGCCAGCGTTTACCACAGACGAAGCTGAGAACATGCAGCGCATGGCCGCATTCCTTCACCAGAACATGGCCGTAATGATGACGACGCTAGCCAATCAAGCGAACCAAGTGCACGTGACAACTCTGCCAGATCTATCAGCTTCGCTGCCCACTTTCAACGGAGGCGGCACTCCTACGTTCAAGCACTGGATTGAAGAGCTTGAACGCACTCAGCGCCTTGCAAGATGGGAAGACCCCACTCTTTTAGCCATCGCTCAAGGGAAGCTACGTGGTGTCGCAGCTGACTGGCATGCGTCAACAGGGCGACAACTTACCACCTGGACCATTTGGAAAGCCGGACTGAAAGAACAATTCGGCGAGCAACTTTCGCTCATTCAGTGGCAACAGAAGGTAACAGCCCTCACCCAGAAACCTGGCGATAGCCTACAGCAGTATGCCTTCGCCAAGCTCAAGATCATGTCGCGATGTCCAGTCCCCATCACTGACAAGGAACGTATCGAATACCTTGTTCAAGGCATTCGTGATGATCAAATCGCCACATCCATCGCTGTCCACCGACCCCGAACAGTGGACGACTTCCTCAACATCGTGTCCGAAGTGGACCGAACGATAGACCATTCCCGTCTGGCCCGCACGCCCACATTCCCAAAGCCAACCCGGGATGGACGTTTCTCAGCGAGCGGCTCAACCACGCACTTCAATTGTACGCCCGGTACATCACAAACTGGCCGCACGCGCATCGCGGATATGCCTCCCGACGAACAGGAAGCCAGGTACAATACAATTTCCACAAAATATGGTTCCCCAGCATACCGACCGGGACAAGACATCAAAGAAGCCATCTGTTACAATTGCAAAAAGCCTGGCCATCTCGCAAGCAAGTGTAACAAGCCAAAACAGCCTCCAAATCACTCCAAGCCGAAAACACCACATGAACCTACAGCTCTAGTTAGCCAGCTAGACGTCTTGCATGGTTCTAAGCTGAAGTGCCCAGTCGTTCCAGCTCACATAACTGGAGTTGGCACAGTCAGCGCCTTTCCCGACAGTGGTTCCAGCATAACAGTCATCACTGCAAGCCTTGTCAACAAACTCGCACTACTGCCATGGACGAAACCACCATTGCTCGTCGTTGGCGGCGCTTCCGTCACTCCAAAAGGTGTGGTCCCACTCTTGATTGCAATTGGACCAATGTCAGCCACAGTCGAAGCAGCAGTCCTCGAAAGAAACGCCTTACCTCTCATATTGGGAGAAGACTGGCTTCGCATCGCACAAGCCGAGCTTCACATTAGGCCCCCAGAGTTGCCTATCATTTGCCAGCCCAACAGAAACATGGTTGTACAATGTAGAGAAGAACTTTTACCAAGGATGTCAAATGCCGTGATCCTCACACGGTCCACTCTCTCGCGGTTTGATCCTCCGCACTCTACGGCCGAGCCTCTGCAGACCAAGCATGAGCCCGACGAGGATGCACCACTATGGAGTGAGCTGAACAACGCAGCCTGTTGTCAAGAGCCCTCAACCTCTGTTTTGCCACAACTAGCGGCAACCGCATCACCAAATCAAAGTCTCACATATGGCTCACAATCATGTGTATCCGTATCAAGTGAAACTGCTCTTGATGGCGTTTGCATCGGCTCCCAGCTCACGACTAAACAACAGCATGATGTGAAACGCATCTTGCTCCTCCACACTGACCTCTTCCCGCGTGACCCTCTCGACCTTGGCCTCTATGAAGGCATTGAACATCAAATTGACCTTGTACCTGACGCAAAACCATATGGACGACAGCCATATTGCTACACGGCGACTGATAGACAATTCCTCGAGACCCAAGTCGTCACGCTTCTCGACACCTAATGAAAAATACACCAGGCAATCCTGGTGTGACATCAGAGAATCCTGGTGTGACACCAGAATATCTGGTGTGCCCACCAGCAATGCTGGTGTATCGAGCACACCAGCCTGATGTGCCCACCAGAAATGCTGGTGTACCCGCACATCAGCCTGATGGGTACACCAAGAGAGTCTGGTGTCACACCACAAGGGCTCATGTGCCCACCAGGCAGCTTGGTGTGCACACCACGCAGTTTGATGTGACACCAGAGTTGTGTTTTTGTTGACTTTTCCCCCCGTCCGCGAGCGTGTTTTCTATTAGTTTGTGTGCCGCCCCGTCCCCCGACGGGGTGCCTTGTTTCCTCCCGTCTTGGTGGTCGCCGGAGACCCCGCGGCGGGCTCCTTTGTGCTCAAGAAGTGTCCCCCTCGTCCCGAGCACTTTCCCGGGTGGCCTTGAGCAGCTTGGGGCGCTCGCCGGCTCGCCTCTTCGAGGGTTTCTCTTTCCCTTTCCGCCGGTATTCTTGTTTAAGTTTGAGAAAATAAAGAAGTCTTCTTTGTGAGTCGAAGCCGAAAAGATGTGTGTTGGTGCGCTTTCCTGACTTCCGACGAGCTTGGTTTGGTAGCAAAACAACAGAGAAAGCTAGTAATTATTACAGTTTTTGGTGCCGAAAACCGGGAATTAACGGCCAGATCATGCCTACTACGAGCGAGGAGGGCGTCGACCGCCTGAAGCGAAAGAGGATTACCCTGCGAGCCGCCACAACAAAGATCATCAACGAGATTGGCGTCCTGCTGGCCACGGATCCAACCGACATCGGTGAGCTCGAAGAAACATTTGATATTCTTCTACTTAAGGAAGCTTCCCTGAAAGAGCTGGACAAGGAAATCGAGCCATCTGTCGAATGTGATGCCTTAGAAGAGGAGATTTCTGGCGCGGAGGGGTACGCGGAACGGATCAGCGTAACTAAGACACGAGTCAACCGCAAGCTGAAAGGCCAAGAATTGCAGAACGACAGGGCGTCCGGTTCTTCGACGCAGGGCAGTGGCTCCGGACAAACCCCAGTTGATCGCGGCCAACTCCCTACAACAGTAAAGCTTCCGAAGTTTTACTGTTGTGCTTTTTTGCTTTTTTAATAAAGTAATATGACAGCAGCGTTGTTGTCAAACTTATCATTGTACCCTTTTTTGTGAGTAAAGCAACACCCAGTCAACAGGTGCTCTGGTATCACACTACAACAAAACCTGATGTCCCACCAGAACACCAGATTGCTGGTGTCACATCAGAACACCAGATTTCTGGTGTCACACCAACACACCAGATTTCTGGTGTCACACCAGAACACCAGGAAATGTCCCAAATCACATCTGTGAAAAAGTCTGGTGTAACATCAAGTCACACCAGCCCTCGGCCTGGTGTATTTTTCACTAGGGCAAGAGGTATTGTCAAGCCATCCTCGGGACCATGGGGATTTCCAGCCATTGTGGTCACACAGAAAAATAAGAAGAGACTGTGTGTCAACTACATCCCATTAAACAAGATGACGATCAACGTCCTGCAACCGCTTCCCCGGGCCGACGACATCCTAGGCGATCTTGCGGGATGCTCTTTGTTCGCGGTCCTGGACTTGTGCTCTGCCTACTGGCAAATTCGTGTCAGGGAGTCCGACCAAGACAAGACTACGTTCATTACGCATCATGGTACCTTTAAATGGACCCGAATGCCCTTTGGATTGAAAAACGCACCAGCAACATTCCAACAGGCAATGAACAAAGTTTTTACAGGTTTGAAACCTAGACAGACCAAGTCAGGAGTCAGGACGTACCTGGACGATATCATTGTGTTTGCTGTTGAATTCTTGGAATTCTTGGACCTTTTGGATGAGACTATGAGTCTTCTACAACAAGCCGGCTTCAAGATTTCGTTACCGAAATGCAAGTTTGCCGTGCCCTCTGTGAGGTTTCTTGGCTTCCTGATTTCCGAAAAAGGAAAAGAGCCAGACCCCTCCAAAGTTGAAGCCATGCTACGCATTCCTACACCAGAGACCTCAAAGCAACTGCTCTCCTGGGTTCAGACAGCCAACTTTTACAGGAGATTCATTAGCAACTTTTCGAAGATCGCTGCCCCCTGCAAGCTGTGATTCGAAGCCCTGAGTTCAACTGGACACCGGAGTGTCAACAAGCATTTGAGACCCTTCGTGCAGCCCTCACATCGGCGCCAATCCTTGGACACTTTGATGCAGTTGCGCCAACAACTGTTGCTACAGATGCCTCAGCCACAGCCCTTGGTGCTGTCCTCTCTCAGAGGCAGAATGGCAAAGAGATTGTCATTGAGTATGCAAGCCGTGCCCTCACTGAACCAGAGCGCAAGCTCCACAGCAACGTTTGGGAAGCCCTGGCTGTGCATTGGGCAGTGACAGTAAAATTTCGTCATTATCTACTGGGACGGAGGTTCCATCTCCTAACTGATAACTGGTCGGTCGCCTGCCTAACCACAAGCTTCAAGCCTTCTCGACGCTTTACAGGGATGCTGCTTGACCTAGCAGAATTTGATTTCTCGGTTGAACACCGACCAGGTCGTCAGAACCATGTGGCTGATATGCTTTCAAGATACTCGTGCGCCACCGTGTCTCAGATCGATAGCCTTGTTACTATGCAAACTGAAGATGAGCAATGCAAGGCCATCCGCGCAAAACTTCTGTCAGGACAGGAGTCACGGGACTTCATTGTGATCGACGACATCTTGTACAAGGTTGTGAGCCCAGAATTGCTCACAATAGTGGTCCCAACCAAGATGCAACAGCAGGTCCTCGAACTTGCCCATGATGCCAGTGGACACATGGACGCTTCACGCACCCTCACTAAGGTGAGAGAACGCTACTGGTGGCCAAAGATGGCTGCTACAACAACAGAATACGTCCAGGCTTGCCAAGTTTGCCAAGTGCATAACCGGCCCACTACCCGATCAGTTGGCCCTATGTGCTTTATGCCCACGACAGACGTTCCCTTCAGCGCCATAGCAATCGACCACATTACAATGTCCGGAACTAAAGAAAAGTACATCCTCAACGTCATCGATTTCACGACTAGATACATTGTCCCAGCCGCTGTGCCTACGACATCAACAAAAGATGCGCTGAGACATCTGCACTCACTCTTCTACAGATTTGGAGCTCCTGACGACTGCCTCTCCGATCATGCTAAGTCATTTGAGTCGCACCAATTCAAGAACTTTATGCATATGCATGGTGTGAGCATGCATTTTTCAATAGCATATCGTGCAGCGAGCAACGGACTTGTTGAACGGGCTAATGGAACTCTTGTGACAGTACTTAGAAAACTGTGCAATGGTGACCAATCACTTTGGGTGACAAAAATAGAAGAAGCTGCTTTCGCAGTAAACACCACGCGCCACCGAAGCACCGGATTTTCTCCTTTTGAGCTTTTGTTTGGGTTTATACCAAAACTTCCACGGCAGAAAGTCCGCCCGCGCCAAGCCTCTGACATCAGCGATAGGCTTCTTACACTTCCGAACCTGCGAAGTGAAGCAGTGTGTAATTCCGAACAAGCTCAGGAAGCTCGGAAAACAATATACGACAGATCACACAGAAATGCATCCTTCAACATTGGAGATTTTGTATGGATAAGACGACAACAACCTATTTTGCAAGGATCCGAAAAGCTAGCCCCGAAGTTCAAGGGTCTATACCAAGTCACACGCCAAAGAACCCCAGTCACGTACGATGTTAGACGCGTAACAAACTCCACAACGTCCACACCAGACGTTCGAGTCGCTCATATAAGCCAGATAAAAAATACTGCCCACCGTATTTTGATCCAGTACTGTCCGATCCTACAGCTGAAGACCAGACATCTACTCAAGATCCTGCTGAGTCTGCCGCTGAACGCCCCGTCGTGCTTTTGACCGAACCTAACTCAACAGCCTCACCCAACAGACCAGAGACCACAGCGCCATCGGACACTACCGAAACGACTACAGGACTACGATTTGTCCCCGTAACGATTTTAACGCTTCACGCTTCAACAGAGCCCGAGACGGACTCATCAGAGACCCGGCCGGAATCCGACCGTTCTCTCAGACTCAGTCCCCTCGAATTTCGTCCTCTCGGACCTCGCTCCACGTACCAAGCTCCGTTTTCCATGCCAAACCTAGTCCTAGCGTTTAAATTATTGACAAAAAACTTTGCTAATCCTAAAAAAAAAGGGGTCGAATGTGAGCAGCGTGCTTGCCCACAGCGCCGAACGTGCCTCATGTGGCCTCAGAGACAGGAAAAGACGAAGAAGAGCTAGAAGAACGCCAGCCAGCCATGACGAGCCATCAGCCTTCACTCAGCCGTCCCTCTATCATTTCCTTTATTTTCATTCATTAAATATTTTTCTTATTCCCAAAGTCTCACAATTAAATAAATTTTCCGGCGTAAACCGGAAGTACTTAATAGAATACCAACGGATAAGAGATGGCCCTCAAATAGCTGACCGGAAGTCGCTCGAAGTTTCCGCGGGTTGGCCCAGCTGCTATAAATCTCGCGACTTTAATGTCCACCGCCTCTCTGGTTTTTTAGTAATAAAGGTCAGCTGGATGTCATCCACTTTTACTTGAGCAAGGCCTTCGACGTTGTTAACCACACTATTTTCTTTGCTGAGCTTTCCGCCTATGGAGTGTGTGGCTTAGTTTTTGGCTGGAATAAAAACTACCTGACAAATAAAATCGAATACGTCGCGGTTAACAATATAGCCTCTTCATTCTACGGGGCTTCCACTGGTATTCCTCAGAAATATGTTTAGGTCCCTTCCTCTTCTCTATTTTTTGTAAACGACGTTTCCCCTGTATTTTGTTTTTAAGTCTTCGTTTTCTGCAGTTTTTAGATGACATAAAACTCTACAAACAAATAGTTGGCATTGATGATTGCACTAGGTTTCAAGAGGACGTATGTTCCTTTTATAATTGGCTCTCGGTTAATTACCTTTGTCTTAACCAATCGAAAACCAAAGTTACGAAAGTTTCTTTCATTTCAAGTAGCCGCTAATCTGGTTCGCCAAAGAAGATTGCCGGCTAGCTTTTCGTTCCAGCTGCGGTGGCCATGCGTTTTAAAATCTGTGCCTCAGACGCGAAACCTAACACTCGACTTCGATGTGTTTCGAGGCGAAGAGAGGGACGAGAGAGCTAGGATCACGTTACGCATCACTCGGAACGAAAAAAATAACTGTGATAAAATAGACCTGTGTCGCGACAAACCAGGAAAGTGAACTGAAGAGCTAGCACGAGGAACGAACGCCACACTGTACACGCTTCGCTTCGACCGCACAGGGCAGCGCTAGTGCCACTAAAGGCTACGCTTCAGAGTAACGACACTTGGCCATATTGTGGCTTAAAATCATGGTTGCCAGTTATCTGAATCTTTATCAGAAATCACAGGAAACGCTTTTCCGTCCTCCACAAATGTTTAAACGGTCCGCGACAGAGAAAAGCAATATTACATGAGCTTCCTAACACCGAATCGAATGCTTGAGGAAGTCGCCTTTTTGAATCATGACGATCTGCAGTTGCGTCTGCTCTGCACAAGCCCCAACATGGCGGCGCCCACAACAATATCGGGGAAGGAGTGCCGATACTCTAAGCGCAGCTCATTTAGTGACTCTAGGCAGCGCCATATTGCGATGATCGCGACCGTTGCGCCGCGACTCGGTTGTGCAACGAAGCTTGATGGTTTCGGTCTGGAAATTTTCAGTGACCCTAGTCACCACCGTGCCGCTAGCCGCCCGTTCTGAATACACCGCGGTGCCACCAGACGTCGAGCTTCGTCGGACCACATTAAAGTGTGGCGCACTTATATTTTGTGGCTACCCTCATGACTGGTACCTGCACTATACTGGCAACACTGAACTTTAATAGTACAGGAACCACCACACACACCAGGCTATTCTTAGATGGGATGCAACCAGAGTAAAGGGGAAGGAAAGGGAGGGGGAGGTGGTGTCGGTAAAAGGACAGGACAGGGAAAGGGTACGGGACAGCTGCAGGGAACACATGTGGATTAAGGGAACTATCTGGGGAATAGACACACTACTTAGTTTTGTGTATCTGAAAACAGGGAACGATGAAAGGGACGAAAGTACACAACACCTGATCTGTACATCAGGGGCACCTGAGAAATTGGCTCCAAAAGGGAAATAATTGAGCCTTTCCGGATTTCAGTCTGGCCACTTTGATCACTATCATCATCATCTGAAAAATGGCATATGTGCTATACTAATAGTGATGAAGGAAGATGTTGAAGTTGCTCCTAAGCAGATGATTCGAGGCACATACATTCTAAAAGTTAGCGCTGACGGGAAGCAGGAATTGGATGCAAGAGCTGCGTAAGCGTTCATTTCTAACTCGGGCTCAGTCAATCTTTCAGTAGCACACACTCAGCTTCAAGCCCCTTGATGTACAGGGTGTCACAAAAGAAAATTTACACACTCTTTTTTTTCGCAAAAATAAACTAGGCATCGCCGAACGCTCATTCTCCGCCCAAAGGTAGAGCTAGAGGTCACATCCAGATGCCAAAGTTTCAGCTCGATGCGATAACCTAATCAAAAGTTATGAGTGATTTTCCGAAAATTTCAATGGGAAAATGGCGGCCGACAGAGTTTTCAAACACATGGGGCTCTATGGCACCAGAAACCGAAAACGGGCAAAAATGGGCTCCATTTTTCCCATTGAAACTTTCATAAAATCACTTCTAACTTTTTGATTGAGGTTATCAGATCTGAGACTTTGGCATCTGGATGTGACCTCAGTACTACCTTTGGGCGGAGATGAACGTTCGGCGATGCCTAGTTTATTTTCACGGTAAAAGACCGTGTAAATTTTCTTTTGTGACACCCTGTATATAACTTCATCAAGGCGTCTATATGGGTTGGTGCTTCGTTCTGACTGGTTACATTCTTTTTTCCACGTCGACACTGAAAGAGATTGAAAAAACCTATACAGTGAGGCGCACATTCTAGTTTACCGTTGACTTGCAGAAAGTGACGGTGCCACATAAAATACTGCACACCACAGGTTCGTTGCCGCCATGAGTACGGTAAAAAGTTAAACTGCCATTTGAGTCACCAGATTGCACTGAATTTCGAAAAGGGTCTATTATCTTAAGGAACATGAATGCTCACTTGGAAGACTTCGATGGATATACAGGTGTAACCGGGAGGATGTTAGACAAGTTTCTGAAGCCCTCGATCTTGTATTGATTAACGCTGAGGTACAATGTAACAAAAAAATAACGTGGGAAGGAAACAACTCGCACTCAACAATTGACTACGGTTTAATGTCTCGGAAGCTATACAATAAATTAGGACGTATGGAAATAGATGAGGAGGGCATGAAAAGCTTAGGGAATGACCTTAAGAGAATCAAGATCCCATTTGGCACACATTAACAGCAGAAATATTCACTCGAAATTGAAAGAATATACTAAATTCAGTTATGTGCAATTGCAAAAAGCATATACGCGAATTGAAAATATAGTACCCAAGCAACCAGAACAAAAAGTGGACGTAGGATGATATAGTTAGTATTTTCAAGAGGGACTTGGAGAAATACCAAATTAGGCAAGGAGTACGAAGGCTAAAACACAAACCGAAAGGTTAGTGGGATAAACAACTTAGGGCAGCCATAGCGCGACGCCAAGAGGCATCTAGAGAACTCAGATGGACAAAGAAAACAGGGGCCGCACCAGCAGAGGTAGCATCCAGATGGGGGGACTTTCAGGAAAGAAAGAAAAAGGCATCAGCATTAATCCAGGCAAAATTGGGAAGGCAGGAGTGCAGTGGATGATGGAGATAAATCGGAATGTTAGGAATGCTGCAAAAACGGTTCTGGAAAGATATTAAAGCACAGGAAAAAATAACGGAGAAATGTCAAGAGATACTGACGTCACAAGATGGGACAACGGCAGACGGCGAAGAGGCACGAGAATACATTAGACGTACAAACTAAGCAGCTTTTTAGGAACAGGAACCAAATCAGGTTTCAGGGAACAGTAACATCAACATAGCACAAGAGGAGGAGTATAGTGAAACAGCTGAGATGACCACAGGTGCATGAGATAGAGCAGAAGGTAAGGTCCCGGTTGGAACTGCTACAGACCCAGAGGGCATACCAATGAGACTGATTACAATGTTTGGCAAAATAAGCAAACTAAAGCCAAGACAGGTGATTGACCAAATAATTATGGGAGGTGACCCACCCAATGATTGGAAACTAAGCCGGATGAGGCAATTATATAAGGGCAAGGAGACAAAGAAAGTATCACATCGTGCCGACTAACCACAGTAACATCAGTAATCTACCGAATAGCTATGCAGATTATAAAGAGAAGAATGGGTAGAGGGCAAGCAGATACCGGGAGAGTTCCAAAATGATTTCAGAAGGAATAGAAAACTGGAGGATAGCTTATTCGTAAACACGCACCGCATAGAGATGGCAACGACAACGGAAAGGCTGTTATTGCTGGAATTTTCGGAGATCAAAGGAGTATACGACAATGTGAATCAGGCCAAAATTTGGGATATACTGAAAATATATGAACTAAATGAAAATTTGATTACGTTTCTAGAGCAGATTTATGCAGATAACAGGGTAGTTACAACTTGGGAAGCCGAAACCACAAAACCAGCAACAATAAACAGAGGACTAAGGCAGGGCTGCCCGTTGTCTCCCCTGCTCTTTATGATATACCTTAGTGAAATAGAAAAAAAATAGAGCAATGCAGTTTAGGATTTGATCTGACTTAAATGAAGGGTGGGAAAAAAGCAAATAAAGCTTTACCAGGGCTGATCTATGCAGATGACGAAACCAAGTTGTTTTTGGAATTATGCTCGGGTCCGAAGTAAGGATAGTGTCAGCACTTCTGTGTTAAAAATTGACGATAAGATTGTATGCAAGCCACAAGAAGTGAGCCAAGCATTTGCTAATCACTTTAGCTCTTGCTTTTCGGAACGTGACAGTATGCCTAATGATTTTAAATTTGAGGGTTTTGCTGACTCCTTAGCATACCACAGTGTAACCGAGGAGGAGGTGATGTGCTCGATACGAAAGCTCAAACCAAAACTCTCAACTGGCTGTGATGACATTCCTAATTTTATTATCAAAGGATGTGCTGAATTATTTATACCTATCCTGACACATATATTTAATCTGTCCTTACAGTATGGGGTTTATCCTTCTCGGTGGAAAGTTTCAGTCGTAATACCAGTCTTCAAGTCAGGAGATCCTTGTAATGTCAATAATTTCCGCCCTGTGTCTCTTCTTTGTGGCTTCTCAAAGGTTTTTGAGATGGTGGTGTATGAACGCTTGTACTCATATTTTAAACAAAAAATTTCACCTTTGCAACACGGATTCCTCAGGGGCAGATCAGTGGAGACGAACTTAGCTACTTTCCTCGGTCATAGTGGTCCTGCAGTATGCAACCGTGGTCAGGTGGACTCAGTCTACTTTGACATGACCAAGGCCTTCGATAAGGTTGACCACCAGATACTCTTGTTGAAATTAAAAGAATACGGACTATGCACCTTGTATTGCGCATGGTTTGAAAGTTACCTTTCAAATCGCCAAAATTATGTTAGATTTTTAAATTGTGTGTCGGAGGCATTTGCATCTTTATCTGGCGTACCACAAGGTTCTAACCTTGGACCACTCCTGTTTTTGATATTTGTTAACGATCTACCATCTTCCATCAGAAACTCGAAAGTGCTCATGTTCGCCGATGACTTTAAACTTTTTCGTGTGGTTGACAATGTGAATGACTGTATTCAGATACAAAATGACATCCGCTCCGTTGAACATTGGTGCTTAAAAAATAGGCTTCAACTGAATCCGAAAAAGACTGTAGTAATGTCCCTTACCAGGAAGAAGGGAGCATAGTTTTCGACTACACTATATTTGAAGAGCAAGTTATGCGGGTTGTCTATGTACGGGATCTTGGTGTCTTTGTGGACTCGAGATTGGATTTTCGCCTCCACGTCTCTCGGATTGTTGGTCAAGGACTTCGCCAACTGGGTGTAATTTCGCGACTGACAAAAAAATTTCGTCGCTCTGAGTGTCTTTTATGTCTGTATTCTGCATTGGTTAGATCACGCCTCGAGTTCGCGTCTGTGGTTTGGAACTCTGTAACGATGTTACATAGTAATCTTATTGAAAACGTTCAGCGTAAGTTTATAAGAATTCTATACGATCGGTATATTGGCCGCCGCCGTTTCTACAATTACCATTCCCTGCTGACTGACCTCGGTCTAGTGCCTCTGCACGATAGACGAATTGCAAGAGACATGAATTTTCTGCGTCAAATCGTGCATGGTTCTCTTGATTGTGCCCAGCTGCTGATGTCGCTGAGGTTCCGGGTACCGTCAGGGAGGACATCAAAGTGTAGAGATACGTTTTATCCTGATGTGCGGGCAACTTGCCCAATGACACGTCTGCAACAGACTCACGATGCCTTTTTTAGTGAAACTGACATTTTCGCCTGACTGTGTTTTTATCTCATACTTTTTTGTATCTGTGTGCAGGACAGTGCACTGCTGCTCAGGCCACTTGGCTGTTTGCAGGCACGCAAATAAACCCCATCTATCTATCTATCTATCTATACCTGTAGCAGAGAGTCGGCAAACAAAATGCAGGGACTAATTAGAATTTCAGGCGGGGAAGGGGACACCTCAAGCCTATATTTCAGTAAGGAGAGGTCTGAGATGCTAGTTCACAATGACGCGAATAGGGAACCTCAGGAGATGCAAGACAATGTGATAGAAAGTGTATAAAAGTACTAATATCTGGGTGTATGGTTAAATGAGCACAAAGCACTGTGGAACTTTAATAAATAGGAAGTTGTGAGAGGGGTATGGAGAGGAGTAATGGTACCAGGGTTGACGTTCGGTAAGGCAGTCTTGTGTATGAAATCTGAAGTACAGTCAAGCTTAGAGGTAAGGCAAAGGAGTGTAGGCAGGTTGGCTTTAGGGGAACATGGTAACACCGAATGAAGGGGTACAGGGATATATTGGTTGGGCATCCTTTAAGAGCACAGAGGCAACAAGTCAAGTTCGACAAGAGGCTAACTGATATGGAGCAGATGAGGTGGGCAGCTAAGGTATATGAGTTGCTATATATGAAAAGCTTGAACACGAATCGGACGAAACAGATTTGAACAGAAACAAATTCTTACAGGTGAGTGGTTAAACGAAGTCAGTAGAAAACAGACTTGAGAATTTAGAGAGAGAGAGAGAATGTGGGAAGGAAGTAAGCAGAATAAATCAGCTTTAACTATATATAGGTTACAAAAGCAGGAAAAAAGGAAAGAAACTTTGTTTGATACTTCTCGGGGAGCTCTTTACTGTTTGAGGCCACAGCTGGGGTACTAACAACGAATACTTATAGGGCGAACTTCGAAGATATACATACAGTTTGTTCCATATGTGGAATGGAGAGCAAGACTGTGGAACAGCTGATTTTGAAGTACACGAGGCTTAAACCTGCCCTCCCTGTGGGGAGAACAGACGTAGTGGGGGCCCTGGGTTTCGGTGGAGTAGATAGAATGGTGGATATTAAAGGGGCTGAGGTAACGAAAAGGAGGTTGGGGCCTTGGTGTAAGGAGACAAGGGAAAAGTAAGTTGGTAAAAGCAACTAGCACAACTGGAGACAGGAAGGACATAGGAAAATTGGGACTGCCTTCCGCGTGGCTCCGGCCCGAAGTCTCAATCCTGTCTTTCGCTGGGACTTGCTTATCGTAAGAACCCCAACATTGACCAGAGGAAAATTTTGCGACTCCCTCGCCGGGGGGAAAAGGCGGGGGTGCGTTTTTCCTTTTTAATTTCTATTTGCCCAACCCCCAACGGTCAGCCTGGTAGTTCATTCTCCCGCCCCGGCGATAGTTGCAGGAATGTAGAGGGAAAGAACTTGGGTATTTAGTGGGGAGGAATGCATTTTTTCAGGCTATGTGGTGATATAAGCTACCCCCGTTATAAAGGGCATAGTCAATATCCATCCATCCATCCATGGCACATGCTATCCGTGGTATCCGAGATTTGCCATTATTGCTGCTTATTACGGCGCTTGTTTAGGCTCGTGTTTTTGTGTACTCTTGGGTTACAGCTAAGTGATGGGGCGAGAGGAATTTGTACTCTGCTGAGAAAAACAGGAGTGCGGTGAAGAAAGGCAGATCTTTGGCTCTTTGCCGAGCAGTCCGACATGAGCAGAGCTAATCGCCTCTGCTCCGGCCGTATCACATGGGAATGCTTTGTTGTTTATAACCGCCATATCCATCTTATAGAAAGGAATATGTGCACTTTGCTGCACAGTGATCAAACTCCAGAAGAAAGTGCAATCAGTTAGAACGCGACTCCTAGACGAACGCTGACGCCGTTGTCATGTCCAATCTCGGGCCTACGGCGGCTTTCGTTAGTGACGCAGGAAAATTAACTCTTACGCTTTTTTTTTTCTAGGAGGTGTTGTTGGAGGACGCCTTCTACACAATAAGCCTCGGTGAGATTGAGCACAGGCGCGAGTTCCCGGCCTTAAACATTTACGCGTATTGGGGATGAGATCGAACAGTCACGCCTCTAGCGGTACGCTTCAGCTGTGAGGACAACAAACCGTATTTTCTTCTTGTTCTTTTTTGATCCGGGAAATCGAAGAGGACCAATCGAAGGCCGCTCCCCTCGCCACTAAAACACTGGTCCGAGCCAAGCGTGCAGTTCTCCGACTGTGCTAGGCGAGGTTCGATTTCTTTGCCATCCTGTGTTGGTAAACACCGGGGTCTAGGGACAAGAAGCTCGATAAAGCGCCCCCTATAGTTCGATATCCTGCCCAATAATGCGGAAGTTCCCGCAGAAATAAAAGGATTCACTACAAAAAAGGATCTCGCATTTTTTACATTCTCTGCACTGTAGAGATCTGTGAGGAATATAAGCGGCGTAAAATCAGTCTGCACTTGTCTTGCATGCCTAAAACCCAGCTCTTTTAAAAAATGCAGACTTTCTGCTTTACCGTTTTTATTTTTTTTAGGAACACTTCGAACCAGTTTTTGTAGGCAAAGAAATTGCGAACGCGCATATCACGGGCGCGAACGCTTGTGTTTCAGCTGATGAGCGAATACTCGCGAGCTGAAACCAAACATTTCTTATATCTAACAGATAAAACGTCATTAGATGACTGCTGTAGAAATTTGAAAAATCTCTCCGCAAAGTATTTATTTGTTTCACACTAGTATAATTTGCTAGCGAATATTTTTCATATTATAACAATATTGAGCAGGAACAGAGTTTGATGGAATATTTCAGGCGACATGACAAGGACTGCATCTGCAAAATAAATTCCCAAACCTGAGAACGTGCCAACGTTAGCATTCACAGAAGTATATCGCAGACACATCTCTTAAACAACTCGCTCCGATGTTAATCCACTGCTCCGCAGAAGGTTATACTCGACGGACGCTGGCGCTCTACGTGAACTATGTGACTGGTCCTCAAACACAGCGTCTACAGTGTAACTTCCTCGCTCAAAGACTAAGGGGGTTCTTCGCCTCCGAGCTATGCTTCGTTTCACCTTACGATGGACCGCAACGTACGCAACGACCCACCACAGCCAGTCCAAAGCTGAGAAGGTGCCACGTGCCATTTTGGTGGTGCGGAGTGACGCGCAAAGTCACGTGTCACTTCTGGAGCAGTGGGTTGGCTAAGATGGCTAGTAGCGTTGGTTTGCTCTACATCGTAGGGCGAAGGAAAAGATAAGAGTTCCTCTCTTTCCTACTCCGCGATGCATCTCCTTTCCTCTTTGATCTTCTTTTTGGGGACTTCGCAAACGTTTCCAAGCACCGCGATGAGCCTCGCGGCACTGACCCAAGGGCAAGGGATAAAATCGTCACCTTGGAGCTCCCTCCCGAGAACAAGCAGCGTGAAGGTCGATTTCGTGCCGAAACAAGCGCTCCAAAAAGGGTCATCCCTCGTTCACCAGCCTGTCGAGTAAAATAATATTTATGCGAAACAAATCACAAACACAAAAACACCCCACAAGTATGCCACATTTTCAGCCCAAAAGCCGTAAAATTCGGAAATTATTTGAGAACATTGATAATGCGGTAATCCTTGAAACACTCACTCTAGCTTGACTTTCAGAATCGAGTAAACTAGTATTTTGTGCAAAAATAAGATTTACAAAAAGTAGAGGGAAAAAAACGAATCACGCAGAAGCACGCCACACTTTTAGGCGCAAAGCCAGCCGTGAAATTCGAAATTATTCGGGAAATTTGAAATGCGATGAACTTTGATGCGCTCATCTAGCTCGGCTAGCAGAATTACAGGTGCCAACCAGTCTTATATTTAGCAACAAATAAGTTACTATTAGTCTTTCGATTTAGCCCGCTATAACGATTTGTGACTATTCGCGGGCAGACGCTCGCTGGCGCTTCTGTTTTCCTGACATATGGGTAGTGCAGGTGGTACCCACGCCGTTATGTCTTCAGTTCTCATAGTCCTTAGAAGCTTGGCATTGCACTTGCAAGTGCTTGTACCAGTAGAGAAAGTATGAAATATGCTCACTCTGGGTTGGGAAAAATTCGACCATGCTGGCGATACCCAAACTTCTCGGCAGCGAATCACCTTCATTAATAACGACCATTTAACAAGCACTCCCACAGGCGCGGATTGCATTAATTGTTCTAACGTTCATTTCAGTGCGCCGTTTTCCCGTTTTGGGTAAAATACTACAATAGTATGCGCTCAAAGGTTTCAGTCCGTCCTGCGAATTTCGCAGGTTTGCTCGTGAAAGGCTCGAGTATGACCCGACCCGAGTACACAGCGCGGCTCTCTTAGCGCGAAGAAGCGATTGCCATTTTCTTTGAATGATTCCAATGATTGAACGTATTAGTTTGGCGAAAAGTGCTCTTTTGTGCCATTGACCTCAGTGGTAATAAGTAACACCTGTCAAATACGCTTTCGAAATAAACTGCAAAAATGCTACGGTTATGCTGTGTTCTATGATAAAATGGCGCGCAGTGTGTACACGAAGCAAACGGCGGACTGCGTGCAAGAAGCAGGTTAGACGCAAGTGTCTACACAGTTTGAGGCCGGTTTGCCTCTATGCGACACTGAGCTCACGCTGCATACGAAATGTCCATACGCGCTACGTTGTCAAGAGTGGCGTAGCTTCCGGGTGAGACTCAAGAAAAAAACACGTGCTCTTGCAGCAGTGCGCAGCTTCAGCAGCGTAAAGGCCCGCTACATTATAGCGTAGCTTCACCTACTTGCGTGACAGTTATCGTGGCTATGAGTCAAATATTGGGCGCGCGTGCTGCACATCTTGAATGCCCCTCGTAGTAATACAGGCGCAGTCTTCACTGCTGAAATTCCACCGAAGGTTATTAAGCAGTAAATAGGCTCCACCTCGAGTGCCAGCTTTGCGCCTTTAATGACACTTTGTCGCACAGGCATCCAAAGCACAGTGGAAGGCGCACAGTCGCTGCATTTGGAAAATCGCTGATCCTGCCACGGTCGAGAAATCGCGCAGTCGCAGCAGCGATCAAGAACGAAGCATAAACTAGCTCGTGCCCATCTGCATGTGAAAGATAACAAGTACAGTACTAAGTTGCTGGGGTGAATTTTGAAAGATTTATTGCATCTCGCGAGTCACAATCGTGTGAGCGCTGCGGTGAACAGCGGGTTTTCGGATCCTCTTACGGCGTATAGCTACCTTTGTGTTTAGGCCACAAGTTTCCGACAAAATATGATGACGTAGAGAACTGCTTACCTAAGTATGCCATAAGTTATAGGAAAGAGGTTGACGCTTGAGCTAGAGATCCGAACATGCTTCGGGGAAACGTCAATGGAGCGTATTAAACTGGTCTGATATTGACACCGCATCAAACTAAAGTTTTTCAAACAATTTCTGATGTTGTAAATATTGAACGGCAACTAAGACACTGAGATTGCGGTTTTTTTGTTTGTGAATTTGTATTATTGTACAATCTTAGAAATATATTTCAAGAAATTCATTAATGTTACCCAATCAAATTTGAGTATAGTTCAACATATTAAGAAAAATTAAATTCAGTATATGTGGTGAATTACCAATCTTGTACAATTATCAAACTCTTTTGATAGCTTATTGAATAGGGCGTCTAGAATGGTTATCAAATTGAATGTAAATGACTCCTCAATAGCGAGCGAAATTCGAAACCAATACAAAGCTTTATTGAAAATGGTATTCAATTTAATATAAGGAATGCCAACGGCTATCTCTATCGTCCAACATTGGAAACCTATCTGACTTTATCCGCTACAAATAACTGCCCATTATTAGACAATATTGAACTATAGAACAACGAACATAGCTTATGGCAGAATCAACCTTTGCAAAATACAACTGCGAGCCGGAATAAGCCTCAAGAGCTTGTGTACCTGGCCTCGGCAGGTAACGAAATCAGATAGATTACATAGCAAAGAAGATTACTTGAAAACATTTACAATCTATAACGCACACGTTCTCTGAAACCTCAGTGCATATTAACCTAAATCGAAACGATACACACACCAAACAAACACCTTAGACACATTGCAACCGCGATGTTAAAAAAAGGAAAAACAAACAAACAAAAAAAGCAGTGCACTTTAAAATTTGACTTTATTCCTCTAAGTTCCGGAACGCATTCCTAAGCTTTTTCTTCTCGATGTTATTCAGAGCATTGATTCTGGTAGGCGGTTAAATACCCGCGGCACATAATACACTCTCGTGCGCTCGCCATACGGAGTTCGAATACGCGGTACCCGGAAACGAAGAGATGACCTCATTGGTCGCTGTTGAATATGAGGGGCTTTGAAACTGGGGGAGCTCCAGAAATGACGCAGCACGACGGTTTCCCTAAAAAGTCTCTGCAAAAGACGGCATGTGGAGTTTCTGAAAATACCTCTACACTCAGAGACGTCTGGCATGTCAACCGCGACAACTTCCAAAGTACTTTTCAACAACGAATCAACTCTTGCGCGCCAGAACAGTGAACATCCCATAAAAAGTGTTATGCCGTACCGTAAATAACTATATTTCAAATTCTGTGGTATAAATTTCCTGTCAGAGAAAGACAGAAACATTTTAATATTGTATAGCAAGCACGAAATGCTTCTTAACTTGATGCACAAATACGTCAACTGCGAACACCAGGATAAGTACCGATCGAAGTATATCCCGAGATATTTTACGGATTTGGCACATTCAATTGTTTCGCAATCAAAAGAACTGCAGCTGGAAGTATGCAGCGCTACAGGAAGTGGGAGTTCAAGCCATTTAGTAGATTTTTAAAATAAACCTGCTTTGTCTTCGACGGATTCACCTTAATCAGGTTCAAAGTAAACTACTCCATTGTACAAATAAAATCCCTCTAAAGATTTTGATTGGCGACAAGGTAATCCGCATGACATGACATTAACAGCGTGTCGTCCGCATATTGAAATACTTTACATTGTGAATTAGCACTAGGGGGATCATTTATATAAAACTTGAAAAGTAAAGGAGACAACCCTGAACCTTGAGGTACACCAACCGTTAAGAGTTCTACTACTCTTTCGATTTTTAAAAACCACAACCTGGGAACGTCCTGAAAGGCAATCTTTTAGGAGTTAAAAAAACGGGCCTTGAAAGCCCAGCTTGTATAGTTTGGACCAAAGAATTTTGTGATTTATGCTGTCGAAAGCTTTCGACACACCCAAGAAAACTGCACTAGTAAACATATTATTGACAAAGCTTGTTTGTAAGCAATCTTTAAAACTTTCTAACAGCACATGGGTTTCACTTTCCGCAACAAAACCATACTGATGATCGGACGATAAGCCAAACCTTTCTACAAAACCAGTCATTGTCCTCAAAAGCTATTTTCCTAGTAAATTTGCCAGGCACAACAAAACTGAAATGGGACGATAGGTGGTAAAATCATCCGCTACCCTCCTTGGAAAGTGGCTTAACAATAGCCGCTTTCATTCCCTTCGGCCGAATTCCGGTCTCGATGATACCATTCAAAATCCCTTAGAGTACAAATTTAAGTTTTTCATAATTTCATATTTTCTAGTTTTTCTAATTTCTAATTTCATCGAAGCCTGGCG
The DNA here is from genome assembly GCA_037355805.1 of Ixodes ricinus. Classification (NCBI taxonomy): domain Eukaryota; kingdom Metazoa; phylum Arthropoda; class Arachnida; order Ixodida; family Ixodidae; genus Ixodes; species Ixodes ricinus. Next base: position 58,581 of record JAZHYW010049201.1, on the reverse strand, counting down.
ATTCATTTTTTTTTAAATAAAATAAATAATCTCGCAGCTCACTTTCAGTGAGGAAAGGCCAAAAGGCTGAAGCTAGATTGTAATTGTGCCACGTATCCGTTCCGACGTTATTATAGGAAGTTTTAGTAGACCGTGTTTCGCCCTCCGCCAAGCACTCCCCAACGAAGAAACCGCCACTGCGCCTGCGCGCCGATGGCCTTGGCTGTAGAGTTGCGGGTAGCGGAGTGGCTTAGCGAAGGGGGAAACACGGTCTGCTAAAACTCCCTGAGCTGCCCCGGAAGTACGAGCAAAAAAAGCGCTGAAGTTCTCAATCGTTTTGTTTTTTGTCGTTACAGGCGCAAAAGACTTATCTATCATCTGATCGAGTAAACGTCTTTTTTTGCCACCACGAACTCGATCACCTATTTCCCATGTTCTTTGCTGTGTCAAAGCGATTCTCTTCAAGCTCTCCTTTGAAGTGTCTGCGCTTCGAAGAACGAACTAATGCGCACGCTTCGTTCCTTGCTATTTTAAACTATTTCTACAGCGCTAAATTGCTTGGTGACCGTTTGCAGAGTCTCCAAAGAAAATCCTTATAACTTTCAGCCACTAAAGTGTCTCACATAATCCGTTCCCGAACTGGCTTACGTCTTTTAATTTTTACTTTCTTTTTTTTGCACGTAGATTAAAATTTGAAAAAAAAAACATCAGCAAACGCCTCGCACAGCAGCGATGGCTCAACCGAAGTTAAAAGGCTATTACAGTCGTGGTTGCTATTTTTGTTATCTAACTGCGCTTGGTCAGTTATGGTATTTTTTTTTTTGTGGGACTCCCTATAGTTTTTTTTATATTATCTGGCACGCTATAAAATAAAGGTCCGCCAATTGTTCTGTTATCACTACAGCATTTACTGTACCCTCGAAAATACGGAGGTTTATGTGATCGATACACGAGGATACTTATTTGCCGCCTAAGAGTTCTTCCCGAGTGGGTGCCTGTATCGCACTTCCGATGCCGTGGGTTGCCTATAAGTTAAGATAACAGCAGACCACATAGCGCGAATAATCCATTGTATTTAAATTGAAGTCTCCCAATTCAGCACAACTGACTTGTCGGAGTAATCACGGATAGCATTTTATTTAGTTCTTCGAGAAAGAAGTTCGCTTTGCTTGAAGAGGGGCGATCGATTGTCATCAAGGGAACCGAAAAATCCTGGCGTCTAGCTTGTAGGCTTAGGCACTCAGAGTCGGTCTTGGGTAAGTTACTTTTTAAAAGTATTTAGTTACAGTTACAGTTATATCCCTAACAATGTATTTAGCTTACAGTTACCGCTACTTAAAAATAAAATTAACGCGTTACAGTTACAGTTACTTCGGGAGAGTAACTTAGTTGCTTTTAAGATACTCATATGTGTACGCAACTATGAAGACATGGATTACAACAAAATGAGCAACATTTACATTTATTTGGGAATTTCTGAATACGCTAAACTTTCCGAGATATATTTATTAACGCCGTGTTATTCTTTACTCTATGTTGTATCAAAGCAGCAACTGCTTTTCGAATTTCTTGTCGCTTAGCTTTCCCCTCTTGATGTTGAAAACGCCCCGCCCCTTGCTGAAAAGACGTTCAACAGGTGCACTAGAAGGAAGTGCGGCACTAAGGCGTAAAATAATCTTAATGCTGGGAAAGTCATTGAGGCTGTATAACGCCGTCGATGAGATATCAGTCTTCTATCGCCGTGCTTCCCTGGTCAACTCAACATTAGGACGCAGTCGCAAGAAGGGGTCGTCGTCGTCGCCATCATCGCATGTTGGCTCCGGTGTAACTTCCTCGGTAGGGCGCAGTACGCTACATTCCTCTTCAAGAAGCAGCAGAGGATGCGTTTTCTGCGCTTCACTTATTCATGAAATTTAAATTTTGGATGCACCGCCGTAGCCAGAATAACTCGTTGAACTTGAGGTCTTTAGAGAATCTACGAATGAAATAAAAACATTTACTCAGATGTGTAATATTAAAAATTAGAAACAAACGTTTCACGAGCGGGTTGCAGTACAAGTGCACAAGCTGTTACGTCCACAATAGTCGCCATATGATGCGTGCCTTAATAAACAATTGTAGGAATATTGTGGCCAAGGCCCTTTAGTTCTCATATGTAATAAATTATTTCAACCGTTTTGCTTATAATTTAATAAAAATGTGTGCATTAGTTGTCTTAATAATCGTGAATGAGCCTGCCTGGCAGGCGTAACATTCTACAAAAAGACACGCAATAGTATGTGCTGGTCGTGCATATTTTGTCTACGTCCACAGTCGCCACTAAGTTCAAAGTACGCGCGGGACATCTCCTGTGCTTGGGCAGGTTCAGCAATTCGCCTGAGAAGTTGTTCATGACAGGGCGAACATTCAAGAGGCTTGTGAGGTCTTCGGGAGTCGGGGTGCCTGCTTCCTCATCCTCGTGTGCCATCTCTCCAAAGTGGATAATTAACAGAAAAATTAAACTGTACAAAATAGCAACATCGTAAATATTAATGAGAAATGTAGACACTCAAGTTTCATTGACGTGACCTACGATTTCGCTGCTTACGATATCAAGGGCACACCGAACGCTACATTTCTGCCGCATTTTGATGATGATGTACAGGGGAAATATGGTCTGGCGAGATTAATGTAATTTAGCCCGAGCCAAGAACCTTACTGATCTCCACCTCCACCTTTCCGACAATATTAAAGGGGTGAGAGAAATAATCTTTGATAGTCTGAATGTCAAGGATTTTACACAAGCGTACTTACGCAAGTCTGACTTCTAGCCACTGGACCAGCAAACGAAACATTCTTTATTTCTTGTTTTATTTTTGCTTTTGCTGTCAAAGGCCTAACTCCGTCTTTCCTGATCTCAGGCTGAACGCCACGGTAGCCATTAAGAGAGACAGGGTTTATTTTTGCGAAAGTAACTGTAACTTCGCCGTTACTTTTTGTTAATTATGCAAAAAAGTAATTAAGTTATCGTTACAGATACTTTTTGAAAAAGTAGCGAGTTACAGTTACAAGATACCAAAAAAGTAACCAGATACAGTATCTCCATACTAGTAACGGTGATACTACCCAAGACTGCTCAGAGTGCGATACGGTTGTTGTAGACTGCACGGCATCCCAGATGTCTTTGATAAAAAGAAAAATTCCTCCCCCTCTGCCCAACGTTCTTGTAAATGTAAACCGTTCGTAACTGGGAATAGAAAATAAAGTTATCATATCCTCTTTAACATTAACTTCAGTCAAAGCGAATGCATCTATGACAGCCTCCAAGTCTCGTACTAGCTATAAGCATAAACTGGTCCGAGTACTTTCTAGTGCCTCTTATGTTCGCTCGAAACAAGCTAAACGAAGACTCAAAGGGCGCTTGAAATTTCCTTTTCAGTAACACACTGTTTAAAAACTAAAACAAAATTCATGTGAAGACCTTCATTATTTTGTCGAAATCCGCAACGCGGTCAACAGGCAGCAGTGGCGACGGCTCTTCTTTCATCACAAAAATCTTCCTATTTTTATCCACGTGAATTTATAATGCATTTCTCTTGCTCTTTCTTCTGACCATCCAAAACAGTTGCCTGTTTTGCTTCGTAAGCTTCTCGTTGAAATAGAGCTTTTGGGCAGCAGCCTCTTGGGCAAGACCCGCAACTTTCCACGAGCACCAAGACAGCGATCTCTGGTCTCCGTTGAGTTGAGCTTAAGTAGCCCTACCGGGGTCAATTGCAGTTTGACGGGAAGGCGACGTACAGCAATAATGTCGGTAGTTTGAAAGTTAGATATTGCAAGATTAGCTACCAAGTCGCTGAAGGCATGTTTGAGATTTTCACCTGCTAAAAAAGCATCCCGGGAATCTCCAAGTTTGCACGGCGACTGTATTGTTCTCTACAGTTGATCTCCTCTCAAACAGATTGAGTAGTCTCAGTTTCGCAGGTTACAGTGGTTCAGAATTCCCCGTCCTGTAACTCTAGCTCTCTGATTTTGTTTTCTCTTGCAGGTGTACCATCTAGGACAGTCATATTTCTGTGATATTCCACCGACTTTACTCTCTAGCTCTTGTATGTGCGCTTCAAGGCTCCCCACTGTGGGTTTTAGGATCAATAACTCGTCCACCTTAGCGGGTAGCGTCAGGAGAGTGTGAACACCTGATTTCAAACCCAAGAGAACATCGAACTGTTGTCCAAATGCTTGCAGTTGCGCCGATAGTGTCGGAGCGTTTCCCTGCGACGCGTTTTGCAAAAAAGTCGCTCCACTTTGAGTTGCGGTCTCTTTTCCTGCGCGCGACAAGTTTTGGAAACACGTTAGCGCTTCATCGGAAGTGGTATCCAATTAATCTGATGGGCTGCCAATGACTGCCCAATATTTGATAAAATTGGAAGCTCATTGGCTCTTCTTTGGAAGTAGTATCCATATGATCCAGTAAGGTTCCAATGACGACCCAAAATTTCTCAACATTGGAAGCTTGTTAGCACTCCATTGGAAGTGGCTTCCAATTTTTCCAGTGGGGTGCTAGTGACAGCCCAAAATCGAAGAACATTGAAAGCCCATTGGCACTTCACTTGAAATAGTATCCAATTTATACAATGTTGTGCCAATGACTCACATATATTGGACAACATTGGAAATCAATCGGTACTTTATTTGAAATGATATTTAATTTATCCAATGAGGTGCGAATGACTGACCAATATTAGACAATATTGGGAGCCCATTAGCTATTCGATGGAAGTGCTATCAAATTTTTGACAACATTGGGCATTCATTGGCACTTTATTTTAAATGGTGCCTAATTTATTCAATTTGCTGCCAATGACAGCACAATATTGGAAAACACTAGAAGCCTACTTGCACTTTTATTGGTAGTAGTATTCAACTTATCTAATGGGGTGCCAATGACTCCCTATTATTTGAGAACGTTGGATGCCCAATGGCACTTTATTGGAAATGGAGTGCAACCTATCCAGTCGTGTGCCAATGTGTGCACGATATTAGAAAACATCGGAAGCCCATTGGCACTTCATTAAAAGTTGTGTCCAATTTATACAATGGGGTGCCAATAAATGCCCAATTTTAACCACCCTTGGAATTCCGTTGGAACTTGATCTGAAGTGGTGTCCTATTGATACGTTGGGGTGCCAATGACCGTCCCATATTGGGCGACATCGGAAGCCCATTGGCATCACATTAGAAGTTGTTTCCAATTTATCCAATGGGATTCCAATGAATTCCAAATATTGGTGACAGAGAGGATAAAGGGGTCCAATCATGGCCCTATTTTCCCAAGACATTGCCAATATTTGTTACAGAGCGAACACAATGGGCCGAAGATTGCCCTCTTTTTCCGACGTATACCCAATTTTGGCCAAATGGCCTGCGCTGCCTGGGTATTTATCTTTCTGTGAAAATATGGCGATAAGTATAGAACTTTCCAATAGATCACCTACTGCGCGCTGCCATCTTTTTCTGGTGGGCAGCTGAACGCGTTCTGCGCGTGGGCAGCATAGCTCTCTACCACGAAATGCGAGACGTCGCGCATGCGTCGACAGTGACTCAGCGTTTTTTTGCTTAGGTGATAAGCACTGAATATGTCTATGCGGAGCGCAAGTTTGTCTGCTTCTTTTGCAGGGGGTTGTGGTGACGTTCAGAACGTCAAGCTCCCATTGCCTCTGATTGAAAGATAGGGAATAGACATCAATGCAGCTTGCTTTGAGGTCTACCCGCTATCCTTTATTTAGAGCCAATCAGAGCTTCGCCATCTGTCGTGACAAGGGACAAGTCCCACGACAAAGATCTCGGTGCTAAGGGAGGCACCAAATAGGCGGCGCTTCAGAATAACCAAATGGAGCCACCTTTGTGGGTATGGGGGATTTAATCTCAAATCGTGGAGGAAAAATGATAAGTCCACAGACAATTCTGAAAAAAAAATATGTGTTGATGGAGAATGTGTGACTAGAACAAAAATGCAAATTAGAAATACTTAAATATTTTTTTTTGTTTTTGAGTTTTGAGCTTCGAAAGGGATTTTTGCAGCTTTAACTAGTGTCAGATTTTGGAGTCTCGCAACGTTTAAATTATCTTTTCGACAACAATGATGCATTTTATTTACTGTATTAATAGTTTATATAGAAGGGTCAAAGTTTACTGGATGTGGGTTTTGTTTTCTTTTATAAACGGAAAATTCTTAAATCTTGCACCTTTGACAATAATTGGCCAACTTTGAATGGAACTAGCTTTCGATTTACAATTATTTAAGTCATAAGAAACATATTAAATCTTGCATCTAAGCCTATTTTAAAATTATAATATTGTTAATTTAAGTATAGTTTATATAAACTATACTTAAATTTAGGTTTTCTTATATTGGCAAATATAAGAAAACCTAACGGATAAAATTCAAGGTTATTAAAAGGAAATACGTCTCTTATCTTTTCCAATTTTTTTATAAAAAGTTTTCTATATGCTCTTATAAATGTAATTAATTTTTTTGACATATATGGTTTGAAAAGAAGACAGACTTGTACCTCTGTTCTACAACGGATATATTTGTCATTTCGTTTTTACTTAGAAATCAAATTTTTTTAACATGATCTTAGTTTTTATTGGTTCTCCAGTCCACTAAACAGTTAGGCAAAACTTTTAGATCAATACACTTTATAGTATAATATGATAAGGGTTCTTCCGCTCGTTCAGTTTGCTTATTTAGTAAACTACAGAAATCAAAACTGTCGTAATAATGTTTAAACGTTGTCATATTAGATTGACAGATACATCTAAAGGCAATTTAAAAGTTTTTGTGAGTTAATAGAGCACTTGTAGGGAAAAACATGTCACAGCGACGGCCCGCCGAGCAAGTCATTAAGCTTGCATGACTTTTTTCTTTCTTCAAACAACTTCCTTTACAGGATAGCTGAGCTAGGCTTGTTAAAACCTCCCAATCTCCGTCTTTACTATTGGCAGTTTTATGTTTGCGAAACCAAACGTACGTTCCAAATCTCGTAGAATGATATGAGGTGAAACTATCAGTTCTGATAGCATCGGGCCGCTTCGGCGCTTGCTTTCGCTTTTCTGCGATGTGGGCGTCTTTCCTAATTTCGCCTTTTTCGTATTCGTTTTCTTTGTTGAGCTAGAAGTACCTTTAAGGTTCTCGTTAGCTGCATTGGCTATTTTTCTTCGCTGGAAAGTGGGAACGAAGGGCAATCCACGGGCCGAGCGGGACAAACACACGCCGCCGCCCTTTCTAGTTTCCATCCCCTTTTTAGATAGCTGTCGTGAGTGTTTATTTAGTACAGACAGGGTCACTATGAATATTAGAAACGGCTGCCAAATGACGATCCGTGCAATTGATAGAAAGGAAGAAGCAATCGACAACCTGTGATTGCCAGGAGGCGCTACCAGAGCTAAAGCTCCTGCGAACCCCGTAGGGATCCGCAGGAGCTTAGCTCTGGTACACCTATATGCCCTGTATCTAGACCCTATAAGCCATATAGGGTCTACACAGGGTCTTTATGAAGGTCTGCAGAGAAGCCATTCAGTCTGCTGGGGACATATCTACGGGGTCCGCAGAGACCAGCGTTACTAGAACAACTCGGTTGGGAAAGTGCCATAGAACCTGCTCTAAAAAAGTGGCACCGATCCGTACTCGAGAACCGAACTAAACAGCGATCGCAACGCCGCCATTTCTCCCGCAGCGAGCACTCGGGAAACTGCACGGTTGCTTCTATTGTTTCGGGAGTATCGCATGCTATAGCGTACGCTGCGACTCTTCTATTTTGGCTTAAGCGGTTAGTTTGGCGCCAAAACATATACGGTTGAAGGGGTTTCGGGGGCCAACCCTTGACTCCCAAGCGGACGCGCCGCAAATCAGACCAGTTCAAGACGCGCTACCTGAAACCACCGGTGAGACATGGTTGTATAAAACCAATAGTAATTGTGCCGCCAAACCTTGTAAACTAAATATATTAGAAAACATCACATGCCGGTCATTATGTACTAATCTCCAAATTACGTTCTACAAAAAGAGCCTTTTCCTTTTGTTTTCGCAAAAAACATGCTTTCTAAAAGCCATGGTGACCATAGTATGAAAGAAAAGATTGAGCCGCCACCATTTCTCCGGCATTCTTTCTTGAAAAATAAACATTTCCACACATTCTTTTGTCGTCCGCATTGACTATAGGAATTCAAAATTGTCAGAATAAGACATCCTTTGTTACTCGGAATGAGTGGTGTGGCGGTCAATGCATGAGCATGACTTTAATGATACGAGTTTTGGTGGAATTTCTTTTGTCATGATAACCTAGCAATGTTTGAGTGGTGAACATATGATTCTTGATTTTTAAAAAAGCGCAACGAGACACGAACAAGGCCCGCAAGGTTTCTGAAAATAATTTATCTCGCCAATTCATTCCTAACATAGAGGTTTGTAGAGCTTAGTTTTTACGCTTGTTAAATAAAAAAAGTTTCAATAAGTTGTTTCAACTAAAATTTGTGAATCTTAACATTTTATAACTGAAATGGAGATGTGCATGACCTTTTTTAAATAAAATTTTTTACAAAAATGGTATATGCTGTATATCATAAATACTACAGTTCCGCTACAAGCATATATATCTATGTAATCATTACCTAAAACATTTAACAAAGGCCCATATCTTTTTCTTTCTTTTTTTCTGAATGCGAGGTAAAACATGTTTTTTTTTTCAAACGCACGGCTTAATATTGTTACGAATGACGAGGTGACGAAACAAAGAATAATTGAAGAAACTGAAACGTTTAATGGGGGCGAACTTATGCCCCCAAAAAAGTGAACAGAATACAACAGAGCGTCGCGGGCGTCGAAGTCGGCGTAACAGCGGGATGGAACGCTGGGCAGATGACTCCGGCTCGCCACGCGGAGCACCTTTTCTACTGGCGTGGGTTTGTGGAACACTCGGCCTAGAACGTTCGGCGCGTAGAACATTCGTAACTCGAAGAGATGAGGAAGTTCTCGAACGTGCGAGAACGACAAGTAGAAAGAATAAATAAAATCGCGGAAGACCTGGAATCGAACCCAGATCTTCCGCGCGAGAGTCAAGCGCGGCAACCATTTGGCCACGCACGCTCTCGCTCGGCGACGCGCGTGGCAATATGAAGAAACCGTATATGGCAGAGAATATTTTATCATGTTAACGTAGCAGCTTGGGCGAGTTGGTTGCTCATTTTTACACACACTACAGCGCACTATTGCAAACAACACTCACTGCTTACACACGAAAAATAACGTAAGATTCAAACAAACCGCGCTGACTGACAACTCGTTTTTATATACTTTGTCTTCTGACTCTTACACTACCGAATTTCCCGAATCACGCGCACCGATCTCCTAGACGCCTAAAATTTGTTTCTCGTTTTCAGTCAGGTTTAAAGATGGTGTACCGATACATTTTTCATAATTCTAGGCGATATGTTCAGCTTCAATAATTTCGCTAGTTAATTGGTTACTGTTCCTACCTAAAATTGTACAAGATGGCAGGTGAACCTCGCACACACAATCACGGCAGTGTATGCCCAGATGGACAGAGTTAGCTCTGGTGCTGTTGTTTTTGTGTTCACGGAGCCTATGATTAAGGCATCGTCCAGTCTGCCCTATGTACATTTTCCCGCACGAAAGGGAAATGAGTACACCACTTCCTCGGCGCACTCAACGAAGCTGTTCTGATGTTTTTCGGTACGGCTTACTGTTCGGTGGGAATTAGGTGAGTTGACTTGTTTGCACAAGTTAGCAAGCTTATTAGGAGCAGAGAAGACGACGTTGATGTTGAACTTGTTAGCGCTTTTCTTGATGCCATAAGAGAACCTGTGGAAGTAGGGAAGAACGACTGGTCTTGTGGGTCTATCTCTGGCACTTGGTGTGACAGGTGTTCCCTTATTTTTTGTTTTCAAGATGCTCTCTGCAATCGATGTTAATAACGAGATGGGATATCCGGCTGATGTTAATCTTGAAATTTGCGCATCAAAGCTTACTGAAATATGTGCTTACATGATATTTAAGAGTGTTGTTTAGACATAATTTTACGATTCCTCTTTTTACGAGCTTAGAATGGGCCGAATTGAACGGAAGAACTGGTTTTTTACCCCTTGGCTCATATGTCGAGCATATATGAGTGTGTCGGAAATTGAGCCTGAGATCTAGGAATCGAGTTTGTCAGTCAACGCGGTTTTTTTAATTTTGCCTTATTTTTCGTGTGTAAGGAGTGAGTATTGTTTGCAATAGTGCGCTGTAGTGTGCGTAACAATATGTTATCAGATATAAGAACACGTAAAAACTTTTCATATAAAAAATCGTGTGTTTTAGATGCCATTGAATTTTGTATTTTTAGCATTTCATCTCAAGTTTGCAGTGTTCTTTCTTTCATATAAACTGTACCTAAATGAATAATATTATGATTTTTAAGTTGGCTTAGATACAAGCTGTCATCTGATATGTTTTTTATGCCTTAATATAGTACATCGAAAGGCGGCTCGATTCAAACTTGGCCCGTTATTGTCTTATGTGCAATATTCCAAACTTTTTATTGTATACAAATAAAACTTAGAAAACACACTTCTGCGAGACTTTATCCCGTTTACACAAAGTCTTGAAGCAGAAAAAATAAGTTAATTGTTGTGAAAAAATATAATCTAAACGTTTGGAGACTCCATATAATGTCACTCGTGAAAACTGCTGAAATGGCAAGACATACCTCGTGCCCTTTCAAAGCCCAAAACTCAAGAACAAAAAAGGTTTCGCAGCTGTAATTTGCAGTTTTGTTTTAGTCAGACATTTTATACCAACATTATGCTTTTTAAAATTGTTTAAGGACCCATCCTTTTTTGTTTGTATGATTTGAGATAAAATTACCTATACACTTCTGATTGCCAGTTACAGACACTTTGCAACAGCTGAGCATGGGTGCCGCCAAAACCGACCATCAGGTGTTGTTTCCTCTTAACCCGTTTACTACACTTCATTATTACCATAGGAGGCCAGATTATTGCCATTTTAGATTCTTCTCTGTCCTTCTCCCCAACACTGGCCTTTGCGGAGTCTCGTCTACGCCCCGCTTCAATGGTGTCGGTGTCTCGGTACGAGAAGAGAAAGCCATTTAAGGCGGACGTAATCTGCCACATGCGCAAATCATCTTTTATATGAAGCTTTGGTTCGAAATCCAACGTTACGGCTTACCGTCCTCAGGAAATAGAAAGTTTTAGCGAACTGTTTTTTACCATCCGATACGGTATACAATGGGCCCTCCGGTACGCACTGTCCACACTCGAAACATGTGGTAGCGCATGCGCAGTTCGTACCCGAAGGCCCATCGCACGGTATCGGATATGCAAACACTGCTAAAACTGTCTAATGCCAAAGCAATATCGGCGATCGAGCGAAACAGGAATCGCCGTCGGAACTTCCCGACAGGTATGCAAAGATGGGGAACAATTGCGTCAGCGCTCCGTCTTTGTATTTACTTCAGAGTGAGAGGCTGTTTCTGGAAGGTTGGCTGTGATTGTGGCGATTGAATCAGATGTGGTTTGGGCAATGTGTATATATAGATGACAATGGTCCTAATAAAAAAACAGTTGAGAGTGAAGCGCCTGTCCTGTCGTCCGTGCTTCTTTATTGTCCTCGTTTTTTCGCGCTTTTTAACCTTTTATTCAATGGGGAACTCGCACTTCCGAATTGTAATGATCGCCAATAGGGCCTTTACAAAGCTCCATCAAGGAACGAAGCGCGTCATCGGATCCGGGTCTTCGCCGAACTCTGACGTAAGCGCTTGTTCTCAAATAGGAGCTCAGCCGTGTTCACGTCGAACGCTGGAACCAGCAGCCCTCCAATATACATTCCCAGAGTGCGTGCTCAAATTGGGGGGGGGGGGGGGGACACGGTTACCCCGCTAAATTGAGCGGGGAAACACGAACCGTTAGCTTACTGAAGATGCAAGACGCTACTTCGTCGTCCCGAGTCATTTTCCTTCGAACGCCTGTGAAGCCGTTGCGCCCTACGCAGCATCTTTCAAAACCCGTTCGCGCAGCAACGTAACCATCCGCTTGCGAGCGTCTGCGATTCATCGTGTGTTGAAAGTCGGAAGATGTGCTGTCCGTGGTGTCTTTTATGTGCAACTCTTTCGTAAAACAATCTGAAATTTAAAAACGCGAACCTAACAGTGTACACATAATTTTAAATTTATTGGTAAGAAAATATATATATATATATATTTATTTATTTATTTGTGAACATCGTGCGCAAAAACAAAATTGTTGTGCTTATTTCTTCATTTTAAATTATGATGTGGGTTATACGGCGTAAAACATAGTATCTTCAAACTCGCATCGTTTTGGGTCACTTTCGAGATAGAAAGCTTCTTTGGAAGTTCAAAAGTTGGTCTTCATAGAGCTGTATGTTCACTCGGTATTGACAGCAAGGTAGACGCTATGCATGTTTTAGGCCAACCGTGTCTCCGGTTAGGGTCACATGACTACAGTCTAGAAGCTGGTAATGAAGCAGAACACGGCACCTGCCTGGAGCCCAAGGCCACACATAGCATTCACTGCACTATCAACCTTGGGTACAAGTGACAAATCCGCACGTTGATGCCCCATAAGATAAGCCTTTTGTTTGTGCACTTCCGTTTTGGCCTTTCTTTCTCTCCTTTTCTCTCTCTCCCTAAGCTGAAAGCGTGATAGAAGGTGCGTGGTCACGTGGTTTGACGGATGACGTTGCGCGATATCGGAATGCGTTCGGCCGGATCTAGTTTTGAGTGGTTTGCGCCCTGCGTGACTGCTGCGAATTTCTGCTTCTGCAAGCGATTTCTTCAATGAAGCCAAATAATTTTTTTGTGATGCGTTTAGTGCTCGGTTCTACAAATGACAGCTTGTGCTGCATCGTGTTGAATCTTCACGGACACCTTCCTTCTCGTTTTTGTGTTTGAGTGGTGATTCCGCCGTGGCCGTGTCGACATCTATCTCGGATTACCTTTCAAGTCCCGTCTCGTCAACGTAAGTGCGCTGCAACCTACTTCGCGACAATAGAAGGTGGTGCGCACTTTTGAAAAGGATTCATTTCCCCTGCTCTGCACACGAAGCACGAAAAACGCCGGCGTCCACGAGAAAATTTGGAGTAAGATGGTCGAAACGTGACTTATTTAATAATTCTAAACTACAAAAAACAAACAAAGAAGCCTCCTCATAGCTAATATTGTATCTCCAGTTGAAATCGTTGACCCTGCTCGATTTTCTCGTTTGTTTTTGGTAAGTGTTAGATGGTGTAAATAAAAACGAACCACTCGCCTCGTGAAGATCGGCGATTGCGCCTAAGTGGTAGTCGAATAAAGGTAGAACAACATGTTTATGTTTTATTTGTTTCTGTTTGATTTCCTCTGGTGCGTTCTATAACGGCTAGCGCGGATGACATGAAAATTGACAAATAGCTTCTACACAATAGGTTCGTTTTTATATTCTAACATGTCTTTTCTTTTCTTAATGCGCAATTAAGGTTTACATGCATACCGCCCTCGTTATGTGTTCATGGGCCTCAGGGTAAATTAGGGGGAGGAGACAGTTCTTATAAGGTGATCATTAACTCTAAGTGATGCACCGAGGTTTTGATTAATCGTGTTCATAGTCATGTTGTAACTACAATACAGAAAAGCAGTGATTATTGTAATTACTGCCTTAAACAAAATCGTAAACACCAAATAAACGTGTGAAAACATTTTTTAATCCGTTTTTGCGTTTTTTGTTGCCTTATTTCTAAACCGTCCGCTAAATCACGTAGAAAAGCGACGTAATCGGTTCGTGCTCCTGGTCATTAGAAACTTTTCGCAGATCGCCCGTCCGCAGGGACCGCGGTCCCTGCGGGTGAGGGCTAATACAGCACTCAGACTGGCGGCACGACCTGCCACTATAGCAACGAAAAGCTTTCGCGTACGGTCCATTCGCACTCTCTCTAATAGGTGCAGCGTTTCCTCGATGGATGCGCGGACGGCGTACTGCCGCCATATTGAGGAGGCATGCATCGGTAGCGCTCCAACAACTACGTCATTCTTCGGTGGAGCACTGTGGGCGGTGGGCCTTCGGGTGTATTTTTCGAGTTAATACACCAACACAGTGTTTACAAACAAGCCCGCTTTGCCCACACCAAATGTGTGGGCACCACGCGTGCGCAGAAGTCGAATTCGGGAGGAGTGAAGCGTTTTGCGCATGCGCAGTACCGACAGCAGTGCCACCACCGCAGTGACGTCTGACGTCAGTGAGTTGAGTTGGTCTATATTCTACGTTTGATGTTAACTCGGACCGGGCAGCCGACGCCACAATCCGATGGAACCAAACAAGCTACACAAAAAGTGCATCATCATGGCGCTCGTCGCCTTTGTGAGTTCACTATCGTCGGCCAGACCAATCACCCAAAGTGAATGTGGCGTGATCCTGCGCTTTTAACGTGAAACGCTCTTTGGCTATAAGGTTTAAAAGCACAAACAGACTGGGACGATAGGATATAACACAAACGACAGGGACAGTCGCTTGCGCTTTTTAACTTCATACCCGCGATGAACCAACTAGCCCAAACCAAAGTTTTAATTTGGTTATAGTTTCTCCGAATTTCGTGAAGACGGATTTCGTGAAGCCGTGGTCCGTGACGTCACACGACTTCAGTTTTTACGCAAGCTTTAGCGGCTAAATTGACGTCACGCGACCTCAACGCCAATTCAACTTCCCAAGTAAACTTTTTGTATAAATTTATTTAATAATACTGCAATCTCTTGATGGGACTTTCGCAGTGGGGTACAATAGTGAAAACTACATTATGGCAAACAGAACTAAAATGGAAACATGTTATTGTACACTTGAACAAAAATGGAAACAAGTTATAAGTACAGATGAGCAAATACGGTATACCAAACGAGCTAAATTAAATTAGATGCGAATATTGACAATGACGGCTGCACAGCAGCTCACTCAGCGCGGTCATTCCGCTCAGTTATTGTTCGTGGAAAAAAGGAATGCTGGAAGCAATTATTACGCGATTGAAAATGAGTTATTGTTAGAACATGCCTTTGTCGAGTAGCATATCCTGACTAGAAAGTGATTAATTCAGACAGGCCTGCTTTATAATGGCCATTAATTAACTGATACAAAGGTTTTAGTCGAGAATGCCGATTTCTTTGAGAAAAACTGAAATCATATCATCCATGTGCTACTGCATACGGTTCAATGGCAAGTGTAACTACATCGCTTTTTCAGTAGCGGGTACAATTAGGATAAACATTTTAAACATTCCTCAGGGTGATTGATATATCAGTAAAAAAAGAAATTACGTGATGAGAAATCAGTCAAAAACATCCCCTACATGTATTGAAGAGTAATGATAATGAAACACAGGAGCTTCTCAGATTAGTAGAGAACATATCTTAAATTGCGAAATGTAGCACAAGCCATCACGCATCGTTCTGTAGTGTGCTGTCCTTATATGTATAACGTTTAGCGACTTGCCCAATTAGCTACCTTAGTATATCAAACTGCATTAATAGAGTTACCAATGAGTACTTGCACTTGTGAATGATGCAACAAATAATAAACAGACACTATAATTAGGCATGTTTTTATCAATAAACTACTTGTGTAAATATTGAGTAGCGTTCTCCTCTTTGCAGGAATATGAAAAACCTTTCGAGTTATTCTTTTTAGAACATTGGCAATAAAGAAAAAGCTTAAAACAACACAATGTAGCAATGCCAGGAGAAATCTGTTGCTTCACATGGCTGACAACATCTTTTCTCAGGAGGAACCAAGCTTTACAAAATATGTGGGTTCAGGTAAATTGGCTCCAGCTGAGGTTGAAGAATCTACATTATCCCAAGTTGAAGAATCAACAATATCCTGAACATGACTATGAGAAACGTGCACCCGTGAACCATTAAATGTTGTGAATTTTTAAGACTGTTTTGGTTAACATGGAATGTTCACATTGTGAATATTTGAAGCGATTATGTAGTGTTTCTTATATATGTACAAGTTATGTAAAGGGGTCTGGCAAACATGACAAACAAATATGGCCATACAGCAGCATCCACAGGAACATCAACTGCAGAAGGGTGTACCTGGGCTCATGGTGTGGCAATGTGCGTGTCACGTGCGGAGTGATTCTTGCCTGTTTGTTGGAAATTAACACATGACCTAAACGTGTACCTAGACCAATTTCACAAATTATTCTTAGGATTGTGACAAGAAAAACACCAAAGGAATCAGTGTCCGCGGGATAGTTCGATTACATACCCTGCCAGACGATGCATCAGGGCTGTTACGTCCGTGCAATGTGCAGATCTTCTAGCCTTTGCATCATAAATTGGTCATTAGTACACGTGATCTAACAAAGAAGCTAGCCTAATTTCACAATAAATGCTTAGCAGTCTGACAAGCAAAATATAAATAAATAAAGGCACGGTGCGCAGTATAGTTGATTGCTCACCTTGACAGACGGTGTCTCGGGACAACGGTGGCTTCTGGGCTACATGCTGACCGTTCTGGCTCGTGTGTCAGAGATTACACTCTAAGGAATGCCTGCGCGTCTACTTACCTGCAAAACACTCATAGAGCCATATTATTGTGATCTTGGAAATCAGTTCAGCGAATGATAGGGCGGAACATTCGTTTAGACCCAAAAATGAAGTCTGCGTTGCGGCATTACACAATGCAAAGTGTCATGCTTGCATTGCGTAATGCCACCGCGCAGACTTAATTTTAAGGTCTAAACAGATTTTCCGCCCCTCATTCGCTGAGCCGATTTCCTAGATCGCAATTATAGGCTCTTTTGAGTGTTTTGTGGAAAAGTAGACGCGCAGGTATTCTTAGAGTGCAGAGTCATTAGTACATGTGATCCAACCAAGTACCAAGCCTAATCACACAATATAAGCTTAGCAGTCTGCAGTCTGACAAGGAAAGAAAAAAATAAAACAGGGTCCGCAGGATAGCCCAATTGCTCACCTTGCCAGACGGTGCCTCAGGACTATGGCCGCATCTGTGCAAGGTGCAGAGCTTCTGGCCTGTGCATCAAAGATTAGTCATTAGTAAACGTGATCTAACTAAGCACCAAGCCTAATTTCACAATATACGCTTAACAACCTGAGAAAAAAAAACAGTCTGCAGGATAGTTGATTGCTTACCTTGCCAGACAGAGCCTCGGAACTATGGCAGCATCTGTGCTACAAGCAGAGCTTCTCGCCTGTGCATTAGAGATTAGAGTTATTAGTACTTGTGATCTAACCAAGCACCTAGCCTAGTCACACAATATATGCTTAGCAGCCTGACAAGAAAAGACAAACAAAAAACAGGGTCCGCAGGATAGTCAATTGCTCACCTTGCCAGAAGGTGCCTCGGGACCATGGCGGCATGAGTGCTAGGTGCACAGCTTCTGGCCTGTGCATCAGATTAGACATTAGTAAACGTGATCTAACCAAGCACCAAGCCTAATTTCACAATATATGCATAACAGCTTGAAAAATATACAGCCTGCAGGATAGTGTGTTGTTTACCTTCCCTGAAAGAACATTGGGACTATGGCAGCGTCTGTGCTACAAGAAGAGCCTCTCGCCTGTGCATTAGAGATTTGAGTCATTAGTACACCTAGATCTAAGCAAGCACCCAGCCTAATTTCACAATGTATGCCTAACAATCTGAAAGAAGAAAAAATATCAGCAGGATAGTTGATAGCTTACCTTGCCAGACAGTGCCTCGGGACAATGGCTGCATCTGTGCTACAAGCAGAGCTTCTCTCCTGTGCGTTAGACATTCATATCATTAGGACACGTGATCTAACCAAGCATCTCATGCTATCTCACACACTTCACAGGTGCGTGAGATGACGTGCATACAAGCACAAGGAGACACTTTCGCGTTTTTGAACCATTAACACTTCAACACCTAATTGGTGCTGCTAGTGTGACAAAGTGCATGCTCCATAAATGCAATAAAACATGTAGATCTACTTTAACACATTTCGCCCAAAGTCTGACAAGTAGGGTAGCAACATGACAATTCAAGGTTAGCCATACTCGAGCTTCTCAAAAGTCTGCGTCCGCAGGTACAGCCACTGTATATGTTTCCGAATAGAGCTCTCAAAGTAACGCCAAACTGAGCACCACACACATCGAAGGCGGTGAATGCTGCCCTAGAGCCGTATATTGGGAGAGTTTGGCCAATGGGCGGAGCAAAGGCCGCCGACAGCGCCGAATATTCTCCCCGTTGTTAGAGCGCAAACTGAAAGTGCGACACAGCATCGACCAATCAGCAGACCTCGACGTCACCATATATGGAAACAACATTTAAAGCATGGAATAGAAGCCTTCAACCTCGCAGATCGCAACTATGCAGTTTGCTCTGGTTTGGAGCGCACGTTGTTCGTTTATTCTACTGTTGAATATGGACGTGACGAAAACCTCACATGCGCCAAGTTTTCAGTCACCAAGAGCTATACCTTTTTACACTAGCGACGCTAAAACGGCTTTAATTAGTTGAGTCGCAATTTTAGAGCTCACAAACACCGCTAGGGGCTGTGGTTGGCCACGAGATGCTCGCCTAGTTCAAACTAACGAATGGCCAAACTCTCTAATACACGGTTCTGTGCTGCCCTAGAGTTCCTGTGTAGGCTCCCTACGGTAGCCAGAGTTGCGTGTTCATTCCCGTAGCTGCCGCGCTTTCCTGCACAGCCCAGGGATTCTGCTCGAAAAAGGCGCCGCGCGCGCCGCCGCTCTTTTTCTTTTTTACTGGAAAACAGGAAAGGAGGAGAAGGTGGCAAAAGCAGGAGAACATACGGCAGGGCGCGTGCAGCGACGGCGAAGCGGCCGTATCGGTGGCTTTCCTGCACGGCCCTTGAGTTATGCTCCTCACGTGATCGATCTCGGCGAATAGCGGCGCGGCGGCACGTGGAAAACAGACGTGCAGACTCTGGCTCCCGTTGGGAGCCTATACAGGAACTCTATGCTGCCGTCCCGAAGCGTCATCTTCGTTCCATCATCCGCATTGAAAATGTCCGCATAACCGTACGCGAGCGAATCCGGTAACAAGCGCGAGCATGTTGCTCTGCATTTGAACGACGTTTCATCGACAGATCGTTTTATCGATAGATACGCGATGATTTATCGCCAGATTGCTTGATTAACAGATCGTTTCATCGACAGCCCAGATTAGCTTTTTTGTGTAATGAGCCGCCTCAGACTGCTGCCACGAAGCGGCGAGTACGTGTGGAACACACGCGTGACTAAATGTCCCTACCCCGTTCAATTCGCGTAACAAGCGTTGATGGAACCGTTAATGTCGACGAACGCGTGTCCATGAAACGTCAGTCCACAAAACGCGTTTTTCGGCGAAATGATAGGGACCCGTTGCTCTGAACGACGCCATGCTATACACGCTGAAAGGCAGCGTTCATTCTACGCAAGTACGTCTCGAAGCTGCGATCTCGTGTCCGTTTGCACTCTCAGAGAACCGGGCACCGCCATCGCGCACACATGTCACAAATACAAAAGCAAGAAACTCTGACATAAACACGAGAAAAAGGAATGCACGTCCTCAACTAGCAGGCCCATGCCTCGCGAAACGCAGCATCGAACGAATGCATGTAAACAATAGACTTACCTTTATCGGGCGGGTGCACTTGGTTTGGGACTGCAGCTGCGTGCCAAGCATCGCTTCGTTAACCCACGAACCCGATCCGGCTGCCAACCACGCGTCTAAAGAACACGCAAAGCAGAATGGCGCGAATGAACAAAGACGTTGTCACCCGCCAGCCGAAGCCAACACTTCCAAGGAAAAAGGCCGTAGCGCTCTTCTCGTGACGTCGCAAAGGAAGGCCATCGGGGGCGCGCGTCGAAGCGAGGGTAACGCGCGTGGATCGACCGTCGTACCGCGCTTTAGTCACATACGCGTGTCTTATTAGCTCAAATGAAAGCTGCACATAGCAACGGGTCTAGAAAACATTTTATCACACGGGCAAAACATTACACCGCTAAATAATCGGTACGAAATGGCACAGAGGTATGCGCAGTGATGGTCCAGCGATTTTAGGTTTTGGAGCAGTTTTTGGAGCAAGAAAAATCAAATTTTGGAGAAATTTGTATCACATAAACACTTCTTTTGGAATAAGAAAAATCTCGTTTTGGAGCATCGTGGTATCAGGAAAACTAAACATTTTGGACCTGCCCGAACAAATAGCAATTCTGTACTGTTTTTTATTGGTGTACCAGTACCCATTCATTAAATCAGATCGTGCAGCACAACAAAAACCGCAGGTTAGCAGTAGTACTGCCCTGGCAAAGTGCCCCTCCACAGCTTTCATACAAGTCCACAACATAATACATTACCACTAACCTCTTAAACACAGCATAGCGTTCTGTTTGTTGCGATTTATGCCAGCAGAGGCCCTCAATAAGCGTTCTACAAGACTGTGGTGGAAAGAAGTTATCAGGCTTTACACAATCATATATATATATATATATATATAATTCAGGTCACGTGTATACCGAGCAGCGACATTTGAAATAAGCATGAGGGGGCAAGCTCGTCGCAGGACGCAAGCAGTTGAAGCTTTGAACTTCTGCTTAATATATAGAGTCGTAGGAGTAATTGAGGCCGCGGCAGCTAGCAACAAAATGGTGATCTGGAGGGTACACATAGTACAATTCAAAGCTCTGTGTTTTTTGACCGGGAAAAAATAAAGCAACACCACGCATTTTAATGTAAAGCACGGCAGTGCGGTGCAGTATACTTTACCCAAACCTAAAAAAACAAAAATTAGTTTTTTTAGGTTTTTTTTAGTTGCACGTTGAATTTGCAGTGCATTTTTGAAGCGCTGGAAATATTTTCTGTTATAAACGAGAGCTAACAAAATATACATCTATGATAGATCTTTTGAGAAGAATATATGAGTAAAAAAGAAATAGTAATGCTTAAAAATTTTACGAGATAACAGAAAAATTTAAAAGTAGCCAAATTCCTGCACTTCGAAGTGTTGCATTTCTGACAGAGACAAAAAGATGCAACATGTTTTGATGAGAAAACAGGGCGATATAGTGTAAAATGCTTCACTGAAATTTACCAAAAATCGAAGATCGTTTTTTTATTGCACGTTGAAGTTGCGGGACTTCTCGTTTTCAGCTATGTTTAGAGCACTGTACATATTTTTCTTTATAAGTCAGAGCGACACAATATATATAGACAATAGACCTTTATATGAAGAAGATGAGGAAACAATTTAAACGATATATCTTAAAAACTCTACGAGATAACAAATCACAAACATAAGGTAAAAACGTCAAAGTAGCCGTGTTTGTGCATTTTTTACGCGCAATAAATTTTTTTCCAAAATTTTATAAATTTTTTTGTGTATTGGCATTATAGACTAATATATAGAGAAAAAACTTTTGAGTTTTATATTCTTTGTTTTTTGTCTATTACGTGTCGTCAAACTTGGAAGAAATGACAAAACGCCAAAACGGGATTGCCGCATAGATGTAGTCTTTTTTGTTTTCTCGAGAAATACTATTTTTCTCGCAAACCCTTTTGTGATTCCGTTCCCTCCGCACATTGGGCAGTAACATATAAAATTACGAAGAAAAAACTAAAATATTTCAACTGGACACGCGTGCATGATCTTATCTGAACACACCCTACAGAGGCAATACCGCGACAGGAATACGGTGAGGCCTGTTTTAATACCGAATATGAACACCACCACGCATAATCTTTAGAAAATGTCCGCTCGGTATGATGTACCCGTGGTTTTCACTGCACCTGATAAGCTGTCGCGGTTATGCCGTATGATCAACAATCCAAGTGATTCGGCAGATCCTTGCAAAACCAGGCATCGCACTAAATATAGTAAGTGCACTACGGGAGTTTTTTCTATTTTTTCTATTTTCTTTGTTCTTAAATAAATGCTAGTTGCGGGTGCGCCCTTGTCTGTCTACTTTCTTGTCCATGTGTTTTTGGCGCTTACCCACGTGATCGTGAACCAGTTGGCCCAAATCGCCACTTTAACGTGTTTCACGTATCCAACACAATTCGTAGCAATTGGCCATAATTTCCTTTCTATATTTTTCTGTGCGTGATTGGTTTATCTGGTGAAAGTAATCGCAAAAAGTCAACTAGCGCTGGAAGGACGTACGTTTGGCGCCGCCTGATTGTCTCCGTTAGATCTTAGCGCTAGCTGCGGTCGGGCTTAGTGTGAAACGGAATATAGTTTCGGAATCACGCGGTGAACAACCCGGGAACTCATTAATAATTGTCTCAAACCCCCTGTTTTCATATTACAGCGAAAGCTGTTACTGGGTCAATTCGCGGTTTCGCGTCGTCGACCGCGGTCCGACGCGGACCATTTTCGGCATTCCGCCAAAACATTCACGGGCCGCTGATAACAAGATGACAAACAAGCGAGATAACACGCATGGTGACAGTAGGGAGCCTTCATGTGCGCTTTGCTAGGGTGATGCCACCCTTTGTAATACCGCTCGCCGACAAACTGGCAGCCATTTTGGTTCTCGGCGATAATCCGCGGGGCTTATAACCCTCCCGGAAACAAGCACTTTATCTCACAAGTTCGGAGCAGCGTTGTGAAACCCACGGAGGGAGAATTAGCATTTTCCTCCTCGGATGAGGGGACCGAGGGGCACAAAGGCCACTTTCCGGCGCGCGGGGAAACAATGAGGAACAAAATGGCGGTGGAAGAGTGTGTGGGAAAGGGAAACAGGCAGTTGGCATCACTCTATGCGAAGCGCACATAAAGGCACTCAGGTGATACATGGTAGCATGATAACATGCGTGGTCAGTAAAACAGTCCCCACCGGGCAATCTGGCAGTGCAGTGATATAGGTGTTCATCTGACCCAGAACTATAAAAAAAAAAGTATGTTGCAAGTCAAGAAGGTAAGGCGAGGGAAAGGAAGCTAGAAGAGGAGGAAGCGGACGCAGCGCTGAAGAGGAGCAAGGGTTCCCTCCTCCCTTCGGGAGCGTTGCGTCCGTTTCCTCCTCTCCCACCTTCATTTCCCTCACCCTACCTTCTTGAGTTGTCACCGACTTTAGCACAAGCAACAAGTCTCGGGAGATACGCAGATAAAGCTGCCTGAAAATTGTACAATGCCTTTTGTGTAAGAAAGCAAGGGGAAGGCAAGCGCTTTAGTGTCCGTCAGTATACCTGAGAAATACAGTTTCCTTTTGTAAACGAATAGCTAGAAAGATTGTACTAGTAGCCTGTGTTTGTTTCAATAAACCTACATTGAGAGTGCACTTCGTCTTGTCTATACTTCCTTGTCCCTCTCTATTCGGCACCTTTCGTTTAGCATGTGTGACTATTTGTGCCGAAGATGACGTACGAAACCAAGCTGCACTTTTACGCAGACAGCTGAAATGCTCTACTTAATACACCCTCATTGGTTCCCAAACGCAATACAATTTTCTTCCCGTGAGTTACTCGGTTTAATGCCAAACGCCCACGCGGACTCTATGGATCCGTGTCCGCATCTTTATCGTTCATTCAGTCCATCTTCTCCGACATGACACCTTAGCGGCTCCGACGTGACACCTCGGTTGTCGCTGTATTCCACCGTACGAATTACGTAAGTGTTTACCAATTCTTTTTTGTTGCAATCATTTAGTAAATTGGTTTTACTTTAATATCGACCGCCCGTAAAACTTGAAGTGCAGCCTGGTCCATGAAACCATTTAACAAGACGTTGTCTAGAAGGATTTGGTTTATGAGTAATGCTATCTTCACGGCTATCCTCTTGCCCATCTGATGTGCGTGAAGCCATATAAGAACACTGTGAACATGGAAGCCATGTAATTGTAACGACGCTTAAAGAATCTATCTTCTAATTATAGTCGCGGAAATTGTGTAATTCCAACTTTAATCCAATTTGTAATCGAATAGTGCCTAAGAGTTGCCATAAAGTGGAGTGTCGGATGGAATACGAGCACCAAAATATTTATTTGCAATGTTCACAATACTAAAAATCGGGTAGGTTGTATCGGGGATGCACCCGTAATGGGGTACGTGAAACGTCTTCTGAGTGCTGCAGAGGGCCTATGAGCACTAAAGTACACAATTGAGGTAACCAATACCCAACTTATACATTTACTCACACATTACAAAGCTTACGTGCTGACGTTGAGTTCCAGCTGCGAGGAGGGGGGGGGGGGGGGAGGGGGGGCGTGTCTAATCGTGCAACCGTGCTCGCTCCATATTCGAAGACCGCAACGTTCCGCCGGGGGTCAAAGGGGAAGGACGAGGATCGGCGTCCTCTCCGTTTTGCTGCCCGGAGTCTCTTATGCACGCCATTTCTGTATCCTATCTGTCGAACGTGGGAGCGCCAAAGCCGAGCAATCGTCAAATTCCTTCAAACTAATTGCACACTTGGAACCCTTATAACTCCCGATGAGCACCGGTTTGAGCTCGATGGATGAAACCTACTATAGCAGAGTGATCTCTCTCCAACGCGAACACTCCCACTCGAATCGACAAACGTACTGCCGAGCTACGCCTCTGTGCATACCACGCTTGAGACTAAAGTTAGCCCTGATGGCGTTATGGGTGGCGCGAGAACGGCGCCATCTGCGCAAGCGATGCATGCATGAGCGTGTAATGGCTTCTTTCCTCTACACCACGGTGCCAAAGTAGAGCGCGCCTGTAGTACGGCTGCAAAAGTACAGGTGACGTTCATGTTACATGTTTTAATTACGCGTGGTTTTAGCAAGTGAGCCCAACAGACCAAAATAAAAGATCGTTTCAAATTAAAAAAAAATTGCATAAAAAACAAAAACGTAGGGCAGGCGGAACGACGAAAGGCTAGTGCGAATAAAAACAGTGTTAATTAACGTAATAAAACAATGAACTTACGACCCAGTTGGTGGATGTGTTCACTCACTTCCTTGTTGATAAGCGGCGTGCTTAGTGAATGGAGGGAAGTGACTCAGCTCTTTAAAACGAATGACGTGTTACGCTGCCTGGCTCTCGCATGTCACTCGAAGCCGCGGGGGTGACGGGTGAGTGGGGAGGCCAGTTCAATGATCGGCGTTATTTGTATTTCTGTTATAATTTGTCATATTATGAACGTAGCAGCAGAGAATCGGTTTATAGTGCACAGAGCCCGGTTGGAACCGAAGCCGGATTCTTGAATTCAAAATGGCTACGTGCGGGGCGTGGTTTACGATTTTTGTTTAACGCACACATTCTGGAAGCACGACCGCTTCGTTCAAGGAACACAACAAACGAACTACTTCTTATCGAAATGGTTTGTTAGCCGAGTTTTCAGAACGCAGGCGCGATTTAATTTCAACGCAGGCCAATAAGGACCATTCACCTTATGAACGGCGTTCCTGGATTAAACGTAATCTTTGCTAGCGGTACATATGTTCCACGTTTCGGACAATTCGTAAATTCGAATTCTAGGAAATTGAAAGTCGAATCGAATTATTCGGAGAATGAATCTTTGATTCGTATTCGAAACTCGAATAATCGCACACTCCTATTTGTAATAAAGAAGAAAAAAAAACTATAACACAGCACATTACGAGTAGAGCAAAAGAAACGTCCAAAAGGTATTTAGTGAAACAGAAGGAACGTCTCATGGCCCTTTTAAGGTTGCCAGCAAAGTAGTAACGAGACAACGAGTTCGTTTCGCAGGCTGAGGCATAAAAAGGCAATGGTTTCTCAAGCTCAAGATTCCCCTCACCCTACCCCCAACCAATGAAGACCATCCGGCCCTTGGATGTGACTCCCACGTTTATCTTTCCTCTTTCACAAGTCTTCTCTCTTTCTCTCTCTAAAGTTGAAGATAAATTTCAGGCAGACAGTCGTGAGTGAAGTCATCTAACTCTGAAAGGACTCTATTTACACCAAGTTTAGAGCGACATAGGTAACGACCGATTACGATATTATAAAATTCACTTCCCAATGAAATTATTGCTCATGCCAAAGACACTCGGTTTTGAGATGCATTACAGAGAAGCATTGTAGAGTGAAACATGTTTCCTTTTAATTTGGCTTTGCGCATGAATCTTGCATGTTTTCACTCGTGCACCCCTTGCACAATGCCTAACAACGCAGCTTATTTAATAAACATTTAATTTAATTTATTACTTGTGCATTCCTTATTTCAGGGCACCTTGTTCTCTATTGCACCATCGGGTCTCTGAAGGGGCATCGATGGCCGAGTGTGTTGGCACAGAGCAGCTCGGAGCACGCGGAGCGAAAACTGGGTCTGCAGAACCCAGGGGTCCTGGATTTAATCCCCACCCCCGTCAGTCTCGATCTGGATGAACACTAATGTACCGGCGTGAGGTCGTATATATCGCTAAAGTGAGGTGCACGTTTAAGACCCCGGCCTAGCAGTCGTACTCCACTGAATAAATTTCACATCTACAGCATAAACCGGTGCCGCCAAATCTTTTAAGGCAGGCTTAAGCAGTCTAGACACAAACACTGAATTCATTTTTTTTTTTTTGGTTGAGACCCGGAAAGCGAGAAAGCAGAGAGGATCGGTTTGGGTTTCATCGGTTTATTTCCAGAAGCAGTAATATTAAACGTCACAGAATTGTATACAAAAAAGACAAAAAAAGAAAACTGAGCGTCGTGCTTGGTTCTTAAAGCACCCAAGAGCACCTTTTTTTTAAAGTCTTCATTCTATCTTTAACGAATAGTTACAACAAGCGAAGAACTGCGGGCGGGCCAGGAAACACTGCCGCATTTTGTTTTTTCTGGAAATGTTATATCATAAACTTTCGGACGTAGGAGCGCTTCATGCATACGACGCAATTTTGTTATTTATCGCTACGTTTTATTAATTTTTTCTTTGCTCTGCTCTGCTCTGTCACCGTACATCCGCCTGGTGATTCCCCATCTCAGCTTTCTTTGACGTGAGAGCTTTTAAGCAGCAGTACATCGTACATCGTACAAAAATGCAGGATGGTCGCTACGGACATTATGACAGAATGATCTTTCGTACATGTCTCAGGAATGTTTTAAGCTTGTTTGCCTTATACATATGTGTGCTTTGAACATGTCTACAGACAGTTTTTGTACGAGCAATGTGACAGGAGTGTGATACAAGGAACAAACACGCCTCAGGCAATCTCCGGAGACTGTATTTTGCACGATGTATAGTCACAGTCTGAACGCGATGATTGCAATGCGGAGAGATAGGTCACTGGGGAGAGATGGGGGACGTGCAAGCCGCGTGGAATATGGCGGCAATTTATCGATCGCTTTGAATGGAGTCGTAAGTTTTGCGCCTTTCTTTTTTGTATGGAGCGGTCTGCGATGCTACACTTTCCAGATAATCAATTGATTTTTTTTTGTGAAGGTATACGCGCACTACTTGTGGCCTGTTGCGCCAATGGCTATGTGCACGTTTGCGTCCGTGTGCGTACGGTAGTATGTGTTACTGCGCCGGCGAGCACCGCGCGACTCTGTAAGCGCAAACGTAAGATCGGCGCTTTTATCGAATTTGTCATTTTCAAAGGATATTGTTGAGCGCCGGAATTTGCTGCTAGGTTACTTCCCTATAAGGTGCACTTGTCATTGCACAAGTAGTTGCCATGGCAACCACTTGACTCTCGGAAAGAAAAATATTGAAAGCCGTTTACAACTCCCTGTAACGCCGAATTAGAGCGCAGCTCTTGAGGAGGAGGGGAAGACAGGGGGCGGGGGGGGGGGGGGGGCACGTGGCCTGGGGGTCACGTGACCTCGAGGGGTGGGGGCGGAGAAAACTTTCCGCTAAGGGAAAATTTTTTGCAAGATTTGGCGGGGAAACTTTTCCACTAAATTTAGCGGGAAAATTTTCCGCTAAATTTAGCGGGGAAAATATTCTGCCAGATTTAGCGGGAAGATGTTCCGCTAGATTTAGCGGGAAAAAATTTCCGCTAAAATTAGCGGAGAAAATTTTCCGCTAGATCTAGCGGGGAAAATTTTCCACTAGATTTAGCGGGGAAAATTTTCCGCTAAATTCAGCGGGGAAATTTACCCATCATGCACCGCGCAGTTACGCCGACGGCGACGGCGACGCCGACGCCGCTCAAGCCGGAAACCGGCTCCTAAGAGCTGCGCTCTAAAAAAATGAAACAGTGTTACAACTCTCTGTAATGCGAAACTAGAGGGCATCTCTTGAGGAGGAGGAGGAGGGGAGGGTACCGAGGGAAGGGTATGCCCCTCCTCCTTCTCCGTACCCTCACCTCCTCCTCCTCCTCCTTCCCTCCTCCTCTCCTCCAGCCGCTGGATTTGTTCATGGGTGACGTGACACGGAGTCGTGACGTCAGTTTCCCTCTAAATTTAGCGGGGAAACTAAATTTGTGGTGAGGCTACGAGACGTGAATTTCCCCGCTAAATATAGCGGGGAAAGTTTTCCGCTAAATCTAGCGGGAATTTTTTCCGCTAAATTTAGCGAAAAATCTTCCAGCTAACTTTAGCTGAGAAACGTCCCATAAAGCAACGAGCGCGGTTACGCCAACGCCGACGCCGACGGCGACGCCGCTCAATCCGGGAACGCGCGCCTAAGAGCCGCGTTATACAAGTAAAACAGCGATCAAGTGCTCATTTAAATTAATAGTTTCGCGCTGTGTACATCCAAATGCACAGTCCTCACCAAACTTACACAGAATGGCCAAGATGGGTGCTATGTCGTAAAAGGACTATTCTGGTGGCCGCCTCAAAACGGCACCGAGACCCACCGTTCGATAAAACAGCCCAAGCGAAAGCAGCAGTAGGGGCCACCTGTTCCTTCAACCCCCCCCCTTTCCACGCTTCCTTCCCACGTTCTATAGTGTGGACATATACAATACACCATTCCATAAATATAGCACCGGCCTGAATCAGTTTTCTGAAAGCGTCTATTCGCAGCTCCAGCAAAACGGGTTGCACCTAGCGGAAACACAGAATTGGCCGGAACAGGTCCTTTCCCGGTTTCTTCTCTTCCCTTGCGACTTCCGTGACTGCATGTTGTCAGCGGTTGGCGCGAAAACCGTCAAAGTAAAGCGAGGGAAGTTTCGTAGGTTCTGCCCAAGGCAACGAAAGCAGCACGACAAAAGGAACGCAGGAAAAACCACGACTCACAAATAGCCTGAGGATGTAGGGGTCCGCCTTGCGTTGCATCTCGTGTTGTGTAGGGCGAACACTTGTACCGGTGACTATATCGTTACCATCGCATCAGCGTGTTGGCTAGGCTGCTCGGAACGCAGCCATGAGAACCAGATAATTGGCCTTTATCAGCGTTGGTCAGCGCGATAGGACAGTAGGTGGACCTTTCACAGCTTTCACGAAGAAAGCCAACCTTCTGGAGGCTTGCGTATGTCACCACACCGCCACAGGTTTGGAACGCAGGGTGTAAAAATCGTTGCGACCCATTTTGAGTTTAATGCTTGCCTGCTAAAACCGAGCGTTGTGCGTTGAGACGGCACATGGCACTGCACGACCTGTTTTCGACCACCACATTTGCTCGAGAGTGGCGACACCTATAGCTCGCTGGAGTCAGCTCCCCCTCCAGCACACGCTAGTCGCCTTCCGCCGAGCTCTGGCTGCGCCTGCGACCTGTCGCCGACTACTGTAACAAACAAGCGGTGCTCCGCCACTTTAATTAAACACGAGGAAGATGCATAGAAAGGGGGACGGACAACAATGGCCTGAAAGTAATTGTTGTTCGTTCCCTCCTTTTTATGTATCTTCCTCATGTTTAAGTACTGTTACCATATGCGTAGACTTCGGAGGGGCATCGGGGCTCGTGCGCCCCCTGGTGAGATCCGGAAAAGGGGGGGGGGGGGCAGAGCCCCCCCCCGGACCTGGGCCATAATCCTTACCGAGATGCTGTTTACGCGCCATGTAACGAGGTTCTAGTAGTGGCATGTAAACAAAATAACGCCCACGTTGCATTTATTGACAAAATACATGAGAAATGGAATCCCAGCGTGCTTTCGCTAGCTTCAATCTCCAGTTCTGGCGAAACAATAACACGCAGCATCCCCCCCCCCCCCGCCCCCGGAGAACTTCTCAGCGTGCCCCCCCGGGAAAATGGAAAGTCTACGCCGCTGACTGTTACCAACACGCTCGTTTTGTATCTACCTCCACCACTTGTTGGCCGATACGCCCGACGACATGTTCATCTCCATTTTATCCCACAGTGCCGTCGGGAGATTGTCGCGTGAAAGGAAGACAATGCCACCGCGGTCGATGGAATGAACGCACATAGTATGCGAAACAGACTAAGAAGGACCCTTCGGTTCGCGACTGATCCAACCAGGTTATCGCAAGAATACACGACAGCTAGAGGTTCCAGATGGGGGAGGGGGCTAACTACGTTTCGGAGTCAGACAGTCAGACAGCCAAAGAGAGTCAGACAGTAAGAGAGTCCGACAGCGAGACAGCCTAAAACAAAAGAGACAAATGGCAGTTGTAGGCCAGGCATATTATCCGGGCCAGCCGGAACGAGAGCGATGGAAGTATTGCCTTATATACTCCGTCTCACCCAGCGGTGGACCGCGGTGGACGCTGCGAGCCATCGGAATCAATCCAATGCCGTGGGCGTCTCACGTGGCCTTCGGAAAAGGCGCAGTGACGCGCAGAGTGCACAGTCACGTAATGCGGTCAAAGCGCTGGATCGGCTGGGATTACTCGTAGCGTCCAGGGTGGTTCACCATAAGGTTAAAAGGAAGGAGCTCGGTGTCCTTTAGCAAGAAGCAAAATGCTGCAGGGGAGCTGGTTAGATTGGGTCGTCTTGTCAGTTATTTTTCTTCTCAGTGTCTCAGGGTTTCAATTATGATAGGTTCCTTGCTCTTTTTTTTTTCTTGACAACTTTGCCTTGGGCGGTTTCTAGTTTGCCTTCTAGGAAGAGTCCGAAACCAATTTTCCCGCTAAACTAATCTAAACAAGCATTTGCTTGTCTACATGATCTCAGGCTGATTCCTGCTCCCTATTCTTGCCTTCTAGAGCTCAGTTCTTGGGCGCCTGTTTGCGCGTATAACGGCGTGGGCGTCTGCTCAACCGCCCCGCTAAATTTAGCGGAAAATTTTAATTCGTGTTGAGGTCATGTGACGTTAATTTCCCTGCTAAATCTGGCGGAGAAAACGAATTTGTTCCTGCGTGACGTCACATGAAATTATACGAAGTCATCGGAATGATCTACTCAAGCTCCCTATACATCGTTTCAGCCAACGTTACTAGAACTCTCAGTTGGAAAACTCACCGTTGAAACCTAGGCCGCTCGCGTCCACCGAGTCCGAGCTAAATACGACAACAGCGCCACTCTTTATCATTTGTATTAACTGTGGTCACCTTGAGCTTTTAGAAAACATGTTTTTGCGTAAAAACCAACGGAAAAACTCTTTTTGTAGTAACTTTTATTGGAGTTTAGTACAACATGAAGGGCGCGTGTTGTTTTCTAAAATCTTTAGTTTGAAAGGTTTTGCACTACAATTAATATTGTTTTTATACATCCATGCCTCAGCGGTGATTTCAGGTAGCGCATCCGGACCTATGTGCACATTAAGTTCGGTAGCAATCCGCGGCGCGTCCGCTTGGGAGACGGTGGTGGCATCCCTGAATTCACTTCCACGGTATCTGTTTCGGCGCCAAAATGGCCGATTAAAACCAAAATAGAAGTCACGTGCAGTTCCTCGAGTGCCCGCTGCGGGAGAAGTGGCGGCGTTGTGATCGCCATTAGCTCGGTTCTCATGGACGGATAGGTGCCACTTTTTCAGACCAGCCTCTATGGCAGTTCCCAACTGAGTGGTTCCAGTAATGTTGGTTTCAGCTTAGGACCGAGCGCGGCCGATGTTATGAGCCAAAGGGCCAATCAAACAGCGAAAGAGTTACAACGTCATGGCTTGCTCTCTACAGTTCATAGGACCAGCCGGTATTCGCCGTCTCTCTGTACGTGCTCGTCCGCCGGCTTGTCTATCAAGCGCAAAGATCGCGCCATGACGTTGCGCTTTTGCGCTGTTTGATTGGCCCTCTGGCTCATAACATCGGCCACGCTCGGACATCAGGTGAAACGAAGTAAAGTGTAAAACAGATTATGCAGGGCGTTTTTTTTTGTTTCTTTTTTTTGTAAGCTTATTAAATTTGTTTTAAAAATTCGGTGAAAGCTACACTTATGCGGTTTGTGCAGGTGAGTTTTACTGGTTATATGGGGTGGGGATGGAGGTGGGATCATCGTATAGGGAGATGATCGCAACGATCAGTCGACTGATGATGTAACATTTGTCAATTAACTAATTATCATTTGAATTATTAAATATAGGCATATGGTTCCAACTAGGAGCTTGATTATCGACACCGAAAACCTCTAAATCAGTAATTTGATAAAAACTTTGAGCGCGTGAGAAGAGCAGTAGTGCGGTTAAGTCACCACTCGTGCAGCGTGAGAAAGGCTACAGGTGCGATAGCGCGTCCCGCGATTTTTCTGTCTCTTATCGTAGCCCCAGCCTTGTACCTGTTTTAGGAGTGGTACCTTGGCCTCACGTCTACGTTTCCCACGCGCTCAAAGTATTTCTCACAATTATTTATTTAGTGGTTTTTGATGACGCTCAGCAAGTTTCTAATGGGAACCATATGTCTAATTCACTAATTAAAAAAATAATTAACAACATTTAGTTAATTATTCGACTAATCGTGACGATTGGCCCCGTACATTGTGTCACCTTGGCCGTAAAAGTGACCTTCACAAAAAACATTAAAGTAGATTTCACAGCTTTTTTTTTTTTTAACAAATTTGTTCAGCTTAAATAGAAACAATCTGTTAGAGGGGAGGAGTGATGTTTGCTAGTTTTTTTCATTGGCACACTTCGCGTATCATGTGTTACGATTACCATGGCGCCATCTGTAAGCTCGCAGCAGCGCCATGAAAAAAAAAAAGACAGACACGACATGATGCGATTAGGCAGCGGTAGCTGCGATGCTTATTCGACGATATGAGGATGACGCTCGATTGACATTGTGCCGATCGTGCATCATACAGTGATCTGATATTGAAATGAGGCTGCGTTGATTTAGCGTCGAGACGTTGGTGATGAATAAATAATTTCAAGGTCGTGTCTTTTCCCGCCAAATTAACGGGGTAAACTGAATTGGTACATAGTTCATGTGACATCAATTTTTTCCGCTAAATTTACAGGGGGAACTGAATTGGTGCATAAGTCAAGTGGCGTAAATTTTTTCGCCGAATTTAGCGGGGAAACTGTATTGGTGGATAGAGAACGTGACGTCAATTTTTCCGCTAAATTTAAAGGGGAACTTGAATTGGTGCACAGGTCACGTGACGTCAATTCTAGCGCTAGATTTAGCGGGGAACCTGAAGTTGTCTGTAAGTCCCGTGACGTCAAATCACGTGACATCAGTTTTCCCGCCAAATTTAGCGGGGAAACTGAATTGGCGCGTAGGTCACGTGAAGTTAATTCTTTCGTTAAATTTGGCGGGGAACTGAGTTGGGGCTTAGCCTCAGTCAGGGCAATCAAGTTTGCTGTGACACGTCGCGCCATCTAGCTCAAAATATTTGCAACACTGAGAAGGCCCCTTCGCCAGCCTGCTTGCTCGCGGGCTTGTTCACGCATCACTGTAAAAGCGTTTAAAGGGAGTTCTTTTTTTTTGTCTTTTATTATTAACAAAGATATCAACTGCCGCAGAAGAATAAACATTGAAGCCGTGGGCACTGTTGCGTAACGGACTGTCGCAACTTCGAAAGCTTAGCATGCATGAACGACCGCATGCTCCCGACGAGGCCGTGGGCAATACAACGCCGTGGGAGATGAATAAATGTCGTAACACGTGTAAAATAAGCATTCCGTACATATTACATAACCCGAGATGGATTTCTAAATGTGTTATTTGACTCGATATTTATAATTCACGCGCTCTCTGCGCGGAGTTGTCTTTGGGTTCGATGCGATGACTCCTAGTCAGATCAGTCCTTTGACATTCTCACTTCCACATCCTCCGCGGACACACCTTGATGGAAGGACGTCATGCGGACGTTTGCGGAGTTTGAGCTTCGCCGGTTGCATGCAGAGCGAACTGTCGTTGCCGCCCTTAGCAGGATCTGCGCAGCTGCTCAAGAATGGTTGCTGTATTTCAACCCGTGTCTACGCAATTCTACCATCGTAGCCGCTAAAAAAAAAAAGTCTACTAAAAAAAGAATTACGTGCTTATGACGAAAGGTTATCTATGCGGCTTGGTTTGTGTTATGTGTAAAATAGAACAACATGTTCAATCGAAGAGAACGAGCCTCACCTTGTGACGAGAAACTGCGTACGACACCGTCCAATCTACAGCCAGCTTGCACGAAAAACATGCCTCAGACACCCCGGTCGTCTTGAACACGACGACGGGGACTGGAATTAATTTAATTCCCCAAACGAGGTCAGTCATTCATGAGGGAAGATTTCTTTTGGAAAAAAAAAGGCTAATGGGACCATTAATGGAAAGGAGCGGGGGGAGGGGGGGAGGAATGTGCTTTCAGTTTCGCTTTTGTAGAGGAGGGAAGCTCGACGGTCTTCGCATGTGTGTTGAACTGAAAGCGCGCAAACAACGTACAAAAGATTGTTTCTTTGTATTTGGTTTTACTTATATTTGGTCGTAAGATTTGGACGTTCAATTTGGTTCTGCTAGTCTCCATTTTGGGTTGTCCCAACCTATTGAGGAAGGCACCCACTAGGACTCCCTAATGCTAGAACCACACAGCCACACACGCATATACATTAATGTATTTTAATCTTGGTTCTTTTTTTTTAACAGTGTGTTATAGTACGCAAAAACACTACGTTCGTATAGTTGATAATAACGTAATTTCACGAGATGTGCGCAGGCGGCGCTGCTGATTTTAGCCTTTTCATTGTTTCCTCATTTGGCCATGGTGGCGCTGATGATCAACCGATGTTGGCGCGCTCTGCAACCATGCCCATGCGCCTATAGTTCACGTGACGTCAATTTTTCCGCTTAATTTAGCGGGGAACATAAATTGGTCTATATAGGTGCCGTGACGTCAGGTCACGGGACATTATTTCCCCCCCCCCCAAATTTAGCGGGGAAACTGTTTTAGTTTACGCTCACGCCGTCGCGAAACCAGGGGACGTGCCATTCCCAGCTACCGCAATGTGGAACTGTTAATACTTTGAAAATTGGGTTCTGAGTGAAACTGAGCTAAAACCCCATCAGGCAACATTGGCGCTCGCCATTTCTTTGGCACAAAGCTCGTGACTACATCCGGATGCTCGCCAAACGCTGACGCAGAACTCGATTCCGATACGAGCCCAGCCGCGAGTTTCCGCCGAACTCTGGCGAAAGCCCTTATATCCAATACATCTTCGAGTACAGGCACAAACAATGGCGGACGGGGCAAATTGGCGTAGCATCTATTAGATAGTGCGCACTTTTAAAAGGGCGTGTTGCGTCTTTGATGCACTGGCCACACTTGGACGTTTTAGCAGTTCCAGGACGCACCCATGCCGTCATGACATGTTCGGCTCAGACACCGTTGCGTTGGCGTCGTTCAAGGCGATGGATACGACTTTAACGGCGTAGCTACGACGACATCTGATAGCCGCACGCAGGGTACGGCTATAAGTCTCTTAATGTAGCAATCATGAGTCACGGCGGTAGTTGTGTCCCGGTAGTTGCTGTCGGTTTGATTGCTGTGGACGGAACTGACGCAAGCCTCATACGGGTAAATAAAAAAAACAAAAAAACAGCATTGCAGTGTATAGAATGAAGCGCGCTTTGAGGTTAGGGGTGGCATAATTTATTGCTAAAGAGCGATGCTTCTCTGGCATGCCTTCCTGCTCGAAGCGTAACTCTGATGTCTTGCGAAACATTTTCCTTTCCCGATAAAGAGATCGGCAAACTCCATTTGATTGCGGCACGGTTTCGACATTGCTGCTGTCACGCGATAATGTTATTAATTTTGGCGTTTTTGTTTTCCTTGTGTGATAATTTTGAAAGACAGCGAAAAGAGGGCGACGCGTCCATAGTGTTGAAACGAACGTCGGAAAACCCGAATGATGTTTCCATCGGATTTCTCGAGATAGCAACTGTCGAATATTGCGGGCAGAGGCGAAGGGGGCACCTTTGTGACATCTATAAGGCGAGAACGACAAGAAGCCACCTGAATTGCTGACGGTAGGAGAAGATGTACTGTATATTGTGTAATTAAGGAGGAACAGTAAAAAGCTGAAGTAAAATGAATAACGATAAATAAATCCCTGGAAAATAGGGACGGATTTATCGTGTCAAAATCGTTCGTCTTTAGTTGATATATTTTTTTCTGCTAGCGGCGCACGGTTATTACGTTTAACTAAATCGGGGTGCAATAATT
Source organism: Ixodes ricinus (assembly GCA_037355805.1). Classification (NCBI taxonomy): domain Eukaryota; kingdom Metazoa; phylum Arthropoda; class Arachnida; order Ixodida; family Ixodidae; genus Ixodes; species Ixodes ricinus. The sequence continues at coordinate 22,226 of JAZHYW010049201.1, read as the reverse complement.
ATTACTTGATTGCCGTATAGTGCATTAGGCGTCAGTAAGGACGGTTAACGAATAAACTGTTCTTAAATAAAAGCTTAGAGTGCAAGCGAGGTGGTGTATATTGGACATAATGGCAAATTAAAAGACTCGAGGTTGAAAAAGTTCCAACATTAAAAGGATATACACAAAATGTGAGAGACGCTGGCTGTACCATTTTGTTTCTGTTCTTTTTCAACTTTTAACACTACCTGTAGGTAGCCTGTTAAATAGTTAGCTTTGGAGGCATCAAGGCCACTTAGTGCCGAAAAACACCTTATACGAAATTTTATGTGCATCCAAGACATCCACATGGTTACGAGCTGGCGTATTCATTTGGCAGTTCTAGGGCGCGCCAAAAATGCCCAAGACAGCGCCATGATGTTGGGCTCGAAAATGAGGTAACGTTGAAGTAGCCCCTTGGTTTGTGCCACCGACCCTGACGACCGCCTCGTCTCTACTGCTTGCCCCTCTATGTCCTTCGATGGCCCTTGACGTCCTCCACAGACACGCTCACCGTCTTGCGTATTTTATAGCAAACTTAACGCATATAAGTGTAAGTGCTGTTTTCTTCTTTACCAATGGGCACCGCGAGTGAAAATTGAAAAGAGGACGTAAACCCGCTGCTCCGATCGACCCACTCTGAAGCCTCGCAACGTGTGGTCGACGGAGTTTGGTCAACGATCATCTCTATTTGACGTGGCGATGTAATACGGAACGTTTAAAAGCCTGGCTACGAGCAGTCCCTCGTGCTGACCAAACACTTGGAGTACCTGCAAATCTGCATTTGGATATAAACTAGATCGTACCACGTGTTCCCGAAAAAAAATTGTTGTGCTGTTTTCATGGCAAAAAACAAAAATATATTAACTACATATAGCTGGACGCTTAGTTTCCGCCACAACGTAGCGCAAGCGGTCCGGATCAGATGTCACAGCTTCAGGACTAATTTTCGTCTCATTTTGAAGTTATAAGTGACTTTCTAAAAGTCTGATGGGAGGATGGAGCCCGTTGTCGGTACTTGACACCATTCAGTTCCATTTACTTGGGGGCTTCATCGGCTGCCACTTTTTTATTGATACTATCCTGTTTTCATAAAAATCCAGCTATACTGAATCCTCTGCCCTTCAGTACCAAGCCTGCGTTTCCCCCTAAAGGCTCGTGCAACGTGCTTTCAACTGCATCCAACCAATGCTGAATATTATTAATAGCAAATATCTAGATCGATTGTGACTATATGGCGCGCAGCGCCATCCTGTCCAATCAGCTCCTTAAAGCCGCAATCACGCCGCTAGTACATTGTATCAAAGACATTTCGAGGACACTAGGGAGTTTTAGGGAATCGTTTTTGTGCGTCCGACACGGTACGATGGGCCCTCGGGAACAAACTGCGCATGTGCAAGTCTTTTTTGGTAGCGCATGCGCAGTCCGTACCGGAAGGCCTATCGTATCTTCTCGGGCGTGCAAAACCATTTTCTAAAACTCCCTGCTCTCTGAGACCTGTTGCTTCCTTGTAGGGAAGTCCCCGTTACATCGGTCATAAAAGAACCCGGCCCGCACCTGTGTTCGGTGCACGCACGTGTGTGTGAAACAAACACATGCTTCGAAAATGCTCGACGTGTGTTCACATGTAATTATTTTATCGTGTCTGCAGCAAGCACCGTGTCTTTTGTATGGTGTATCGGCGCAGTGTGACTGCTCGCTGAGGTGTTTCATTCACAGATAAAGCAAAGAAATCATACTTTTAATTTCACTTCCCTACTATATTTCTCGGTTAGCTAAGCTATAGACCCTTTTCCTGTTTAAAAACATCAACTGCTGCTTGCGTCGCAAGCGATTTCCGGTCGCACCGTCTTTACAAGCCTGTTGAGCCTGCTTATGTCACCAGTGCTAGAAAGCATAAATGGTGCAAGGACAACAAAGTTTGAGATTTAACGAGGGCCTTCGTGCCGTGCAATATCACATCATGGAGGGGTCAAGTTGGCTGACAAGAACACTCGAAACATTTTAACAAATCTCGCGCTCCTTAGCTTTTTTTTTTTTTGGCGTTTACCTGAAGATTTGGTGGTTAAAGGTTTCATCTACATTTCAAGCAGCAATGTCAAGGTGGCCTTTGTTCATTTCTTTTATAAATCGGAAGTTCTCTGGGACATCAAAGACTGGGGCACCACCCGGTGGCGTTTGCCATAAATAGGGTCTATAGTTACCGAAACCTTGAGAAACGCAGGGCGTCGCTTGTAACAAGTTTACGCTCCTTAACTTTGCGCTTTGTTCCTCTGATTTATTATCAGATAGTTCCGAATCCTCATTGGCTGAGGAGCGATGATAAGATGTTCGGAACTCGTCACGCCCTTCTTTTCTCAAACTCTCGGCGACTAAATGCGGAGCGCATGTTGGTCTGCTTCTTACGCAAGGGTTGCGAGGATGTCAGAACGCCAAAATCTTATTGGCTGATTGAAAAAAAAAGAATAGTTGGTAGACTTCAAGGCATTTAGCATTCAGGCCTACCCACCATCTTTTCAATCAAAGCCAATAAGAGCTCGGAGTCCTTCTGACGTCACCCTCAATCCTCCACAAAAAGCAGACAACTTGCTTTCCGCCTAGGTGCTGCACTCGCAAAGTTAAACTCTGAAAATCGGACATATGTCTGATGGCACAAAGGAATCTCTTCGTTAAAAGAAAGTGTGCAGACTTCACTTTGCTGTGACTAGAGCAGTACTAATACCAGCTGAAAGATAAGGCCTGAGCGTGACGTCATCTTTAGCGGATGTTCTACCCGCCCCAAATGGCGACCACGCTCAAGATCGATGAGAGACGCCGCAAAAGCGGCAGACGCGTGCGTCTTGCCGCCGCCACGTGCTATGGCGTCGCGTTCCTTGCGAGGCGTTGCGAAACGCGCTCGAGGCGATGCAGACGCAAGCTATAGCCTATAGGTGAATCTGCGTGGATCCACTTGTGATGACGCTTGACGGATAAAGGCCCAGGCCTTGTCATCGAGGCAGACTTGTGCCTATCTCAAATACTCTACTCAAGATACTGAATTTCAAATATTTTTTGAAGTACCTTGGTGTCTTCTTAATACTTTTGATCGAGAGTAATTGACACTGTATTTTATTTACATTTTTGAGTACCTTGTACTCATTATCTCAAATACATTTTTGACATTACGCCATTTTACGACTTTTTCGATATGAAGTGGCGTGGGCGTGGCACGAGCAAACCTGAACATTGTTCCGAGCAATCAAATCATGTTGCTAGCTCGGATAAGCTACGGTGACTTAGACTGAGCTCGTGAAAATATCGCTTTTGTGTCGGTTGTGTCTCATATTTCACCCAAAATTTCGTACAATGAAGGTTTTCCCTCGCCTTCCCAAAGGCACCTTTTGTTTCCTAACGTTTCTACCGAAAAATCCTCAAACAAAAGGGGTGGCTTTACTGAAGTAACGATTGATATACTGTGGCGCAACGCAGAACGGGAAACAACCTACGACAGCAATGCAGACTTCAGTGTGAAGAAAATAACAAATAGAAGAAAATGAGAAGTAGACACAAAAAGAAGGCACTTTTTTTTTGCTCGTATATTTGATTCTGCTACGGCAAAATGTCGAGTTCTTATCTTTTTTTTTTTTTGTCGTCAGGTTGGCACTTATTGCTCTCGTGAACACTGTCTGCAAGCGAACATTGGTAAGCAGAGAACACGACAGGAAACGAACTACAAGCAGGGTGACCTTTCGAAATGCCACCAAAGTGTCCCCCAAAGTTGAGTGTCTTTCTGAACGTAACCTACATTAAGAAGGTGCGACCAGTGCTATGGCTATTATGTGGGCTGTCTTTGTTATCCATTCACTGATTCCCGTATCCTAAGTTTGTTTATAGTGAACTCCCATATAGGGAACATGGACCGTAGTTAGTCGATGCGTCTAAGGTGCGCCGCAGGACGTGACATTCAACGATGCATTAAAACTGAAGTGACCTTTTTTATTTTGTCCCAGAAATGTTTTGGAACATGTATCAGTGATATCATGCTCCATATAGTTGGACTGCATAAATTAACGCTACAATTGTTCTCTTTTTTTCAATTTTGTGTTGTTGCGTGCTAATAAACCATTCCGGTAAACCTGATTTGCGCAACTGTATAATTGTGTTTGTCACTGACATGTCGATACAAATTAAGCTATGCGGAAGTATCTTGAAAAGCAATTGAAAGGCATTTCTAGGTATTTGTACTCTGCTCAAGAAACTTTAGAGTGAAAGTAACTTCAGTAGTGTTTTAAATACTTTTGTAGCAGGTATTTAGTAACTTAACAAAAATACTTTTATCCAGTATTTTGTCCAACACCGCTTCGAGGTGGTATATCGGCAGTAGGCGTGTACTTTACGGAGGCGCCGCCTGTGTCCCAGCGTCCTTCCCCGAAATATACCAAAAAGAAAGATGTTTCTCCGAAAGTTCGGCACAAAGAACAAACTCTGGGGAAGAAAGACTTGGGTGTATCTCAGCGTGGATTCCGCCCTACCGCATTAGCTTGGCGTGAGGGCCGACAGTTTGTATGGGATCTCACGCCAACATCGCCTCCACGCACGCGACCGTCCGTAAGCCACATTTCCGAGACGTTATGTGCCGTAATGATGATGCCTTATACGTGATCGATAACGGAACTTGTTATTCTCTCCTTACCTCTGTGACACGTACAGGTGCACGTAGCATTTTTTTTGTAAATTTCATTTTGTACCTTTGTATGATGTTTCCGCAAATCGATTACTAAAAAAAAGAGGAAAATTGAATTTAAGGTTTGTCTTTAGATAGCGTAAGGTTGGCCTGCCTTTGAAGTCTGGCGACAGTGGACGAAGCTGTAGATGAGAAATTTAGCCATTGTGGAAACACTGCTAGTCTGAAATCTATAACGCACTTTAAGCAGTATTCACACATGGCACCAGAAAAATACTATGCTCATACAGATCGAAACGGGCAGGGGTCGGGATTGAACCTGGATCCCTGGATTCTGCTGCGGGAGCTTTTGCTCCAAGAGCTTCGAGCTGTGGTGAGTGAACGGACTGCCCCATGAACACCCTAGGCGTTCAAAAAATGGTAAGTACAAGGTGGGAAAGGCTGGTTCACACACTATCGTTTGTTTGTGATTGACAGCTTTAAATCAACCAATGAATAATGCTGGCAATGTTATAAGCGACTTTCACTCACTAAGAGTGCGTGGAATTGATCGGGCAAATACTACAGAACCTCTCAGTCTAGTTATACGCATATCGGATGTGTTCCAGGGCTGCCTGCTAGATGGCGCCACGTTTCCACTGTGTTCTGTCGTCGCAAGCGGGTACAAATGGCTGCTACATAGACCGGCCGGGTCAGCCTGAGTGGCCAGGCTGACCCGGCCTCAGAGCCGCAAACAAAGCACCAAACTTCCAAGAGCCGCCTGCCAGAGGAGGGAAGAAAAGGGCTGGGGGAGGGGTGGATATGTTAGGTTTACAGCAAACTCCGTTCGACGCTCCCGGCAGGCCACCGCGCGGCAGTTACCAGAATTTAATTTTTAATTTTTTTGTCGCAGCAGCATAGGGGCTATGGTGCGCCGTTGCCGAAGGTAGGCAGTGAGAACCCCAGCGAAACGAAACCACGGCGCGTACACGCATTGAAGTCGGAGTTGTGATGATGCGCTGGGTTGACAGCATGAACTGCTGCGACGTTAAGTGCTCCGATAGGTATGCACGGCTGACATATTCTACACTGCCGCTTTGAAGGGATGCTGAACCAAACATTTCAGTGTCTATGTTAAGTGGCGCACGATGTTTTTATGAGCCAGCAGCCGCCGGTGTGCGCGAGCACATGCAACGACATTGAGGTCATAGTCCCCTATTCATGCTGAAGATGATAGTGAAATGTGTGGGCTCCAGGGAAAAGGAGACTAAAGGAAAGCTTTTCATCTCCACATTGGGGTCTGGTGTGAAAGGTAAGCGATTAATTAAACTAACAAGCACGTAGCTTCCACTTGTGGAGATGAAAAGCCTGTCGTTATTTTCTTTTGGCCCGAAGTCCATATATTTCACTGTCATCTTAAGCGCGAATGGGGGACTATGATGTCAATTTCGTTGCGTGTGCTCGCGCACACCGGCGGCTGATGGCTCGTGCAAAAAACGTGCGCCACTTATTATGGACACTAAATTGTTTGGTTCAGTATTCGCCTCGAGATTCGATCGACCCGGCTGATGTGGTGAAAAGCAGAACTACGCTTTGTTTTACACTTGGAGCAAGACGAATGCTACGCACACGAGGCCGAAGCCGTCGGAGGCGCCAATTCAGCGCTCGCGCACTGGAAGCAACTGCTAAGAGCTCGTGCTCAGTACCCTTGCCCGTGCTCTGTGCCGTTAGTGTGGATGCTTTGTCTCCACCCGCATTGTGGACAGATGGAATCACCACGTACCTCATAGAGAACCGTCACTCTAAGAAATATGGAGTGTAGAGGGGTACACCCTTTGTCCCGTGTATATATAACACCCCAAAACAACAATTCGACACTCAGTCCACAGACGTGGAAGCGACGATACCAACCTTCAAGAGCGGGTTGATAGTCGACCGATACAACTTATTAAAATAGCTAATGTACGCATTAAAGGCTACAATAAGACAATCAAGTTTTTTTAGCCCTGCTGCAAAGCCTCAGTGTTTTTTTATTTTCTTTCTAGTCTTTGATGCGCACATTAGCTATTTAGTACGTTATATGATATCCAACAGCTATCAATCCGCTCGTAAAACTTGGTATCGACAGCTCAACGTCAGTGGACTGAACGTCTAAACGTAGTTTTCGGGAGTTATATATGGGACAAGGGATGTACCCCTAAACACCCCCTGTTTCTAAGAGCTCAGGGATAAACAAAAGCACGCTTCCACACAATTCAATCTGGGTCTCGAGGCCAATACCTTTAAGCTATGTTTTTGTTTCTGTACCAGTAACGCCTACATATATGTTAGCGCCGAGGGGACGAACTGAAATAGCATTCCACAGTCGCGGGTATGCGGTGCCAATTTCGTTGGAGGAATGTCCTCCAATGATGTTTCGTCTCCATCGTACGTGTCGATGATATTTCCGGACCACTATAACATGCAGTCCCTGCCTCAGGAAGAGAGCTTTGGACGGATAAAAAAAATGACGAATATGAATCCAGGGAAAACTACAATAAAACTTGGAATCACTGGTCCATTGACGTCTGAGTATGGCAGTTTATGTGGTGTGCTTTCTTTTTTGATCAGCTGCCTTTCGGACGGGAAAATTGCTTTTCTTCACATATGGGGTTGCCGGTAGGCAGTAGATGACTTCAAAACAATACGCCGGAATTGTTTAGAATAAGATAATTGCAAAATAACTAATATATACCAACAAAAAACTAAAAACATTAAAATTAAAAAAGAAGTAAATCAGTTTTAGAGCGCAGCTCTTAGGGGCCCGTTTGCGGCTTGAGCGGCGTCGCCGTCGCCGTCGGCGTAACGCCAGGTCACGTGACCGCCAGGTCACGTGGAACCCCGAGGTCACGTGGAACCCCCGAGGTCACGTGACACCCCGAGGTCACGTGACCCCCCAAGCCACGTGACCCTCCCCGAGGTCACGTGACCCCCAGGTCGCGTGACCCCCAGGTCACGTGACCCCCCCCCGAGGTCACGTGACCCCTCCCAAGGAGGACAGTAGGAGCGAGGTGGAGGAGGAGGGAGAGGAGGAGGAGACGAGGGGAGGAGGTTGAAGGATGAGGGAGGAGGTGAAGGAGAAGGAGGAGGGAGGAGGAGGAGGAGGAGGGAGGAGGAGGAGGAGTAGCAGGCAGGATCACGAGGGGAGGAGGAGGAAGGAGGGGCATACCCTCCCTCAGTACCATTCCTCCTCCTCCTCAAGAGCTGCGCTCTAATTCGGGGTTACAGGGAGTTGTAAATGGCTTTCATTTTTCTTTTTAAGTTTTTTACCAAATATAAATCAGATGTATATATTATTTAAATTACTTTACCTAAAAAAAGTAATTTGTTTTTCACTAGTCTCTTTGGGCACGGGAAATGGATTCTTCTATCCCCATATCACTGAAAACGGAGTAAAAAAAATTCACTGCAAATTTATTTTATATTGTAAAGTGTACATTAAATAAAAAGTTATATCCTGAATATGACCGACACCATACTAGAACAAAAAGGTCTTGATGTGTTTGGTTATTGAGAAAGCTTTTTAGAGTGCAGCTTTTAGGCGCACGTTTCCGGCTTGAGCGGCGTCGGCGTCGGCGTCGCCACCGGCGTACCCGCAAGGTCATGTGACCCCCCAAGGTCACGTGACCCCAGGCCACGTGACCCCTAGGCCATGTGACCCCCAGGCCACGTGACCCCCTGAGGTCATGTGACCCCCCAGGCCATGTGCCCCCCCCCCCCCGATGTCACGTGACCCCCGACCCCCCCCGGTCGCGCTGCCCCCGCGCCTTCCCCCTCCTCAAGAGCTGCGCTCTAATTCGGCGTTACAGAAGTTGTAACGGCTTTCATTTTTTTGCTGCAATACTTCAGCAAAACAAGATAAGAATATCTGTGTTTTTATGAAAATGTCGAGGAAACAGCTCGTTCCCGCCAAATTGTTTTCTCAGCTTCGTACACTTGGTGGCAATGTTGCCGTGGCTTCTGAGGCCGGTTCCAAACAAAATAATAAAAACATCTCAATCGCAGAAAAAATAATTATATATATATATATATATATATATATATATATATATATATATATATATATATATATATATATATATATATATATATATATATATATTACGACGTAAAATTATAGCCTTTGAACTCGTGCACGTTCGCAAGTTGCTTAGCGACATTAACATTTCCCTTTTATTTTGAAGTGCGAAAGGAGGTGGTATAATTTCATGAAAAAGCAGGCAAGCTTGTGTAGGATAAAACGTATACTGACCGATGTAATATCAACCTTCCATGTACAATTATATCTGTACGTGCCTGTTTCTCTCAGTGACACTCCTCTTCGGCATGTGTGCACGCGCACGCACGCATACAAGTTTTTGTTTGCTTCCTTCGCATTATGAGATGCTTGCATGAGATGCCACGTAATTAACAAAATAGGTGGAAGATAAAAACAAAGTTCACCTCTCCGATTAGCGCAGAAGAGCGCCGCATTTTGCTCATATTCAGCGTGCCAGCATCTTTACTTTACTGATGTTTTTCTCTATTTTTCTTAAAAACAAAATAAATTTGCATGGACGGCATCAAATTGGGAACAAACATTAATCATCACGTATTTATGCTGTTTGTTTTGCGAGAAATGATTTTTGTGAAAAAAGTGTTCTTGTGAAAAATGATCACAGTGATATTGGTGTGGCTTCAATCAAATTTAAATCACCCTGTGTTTTTCTCCACCCTGAAGTCAACGTATTTGTGGTACATTAATTTCAGGATCTAAATGCCTCGTCGATTTTGTGAAAACGTGCGGTGATTGCACTTTCTAGGAGCCTGGAAGGTTTCTCGTCGGAAGCCAGCATGCAATGTGATTGATAGAATGTGAAATTTATTTTCAGGGATACATAGGCAGCGGAGAACATCCATGTGTCCTTCTTAGGTATGCTCGAGCCCTCATGCAACGTCACCCGCAACGTGTCGCTCAAAACGCCGAAGTTCCGTCCCTGGATCCGGTTACGCCACCACAGCTTCGCACGCGAAAAGGCGCCGCAGGCTGCTGAACGCGTCTCACTGTCGAACGCCAGCTCCTCCGCTAGCGGCGCTACGCGCGTTTTTCAAAGCGCCCCCTATAGTTCCAGCACGGGGTGTATACTTCGTTTCACCTCGTGGTGGACCGCAGCCGACGCCATCAACCACCCCAGCAAATCCAGCGCTGAGAATACAGCACGTGATAACGCACTCTGCCCGTCACTGAGTCCTTCCTGATTGTCACGTGTCGCTCACACACCATGGGAGTGGCTTCGATGGTTTGTTGCGTCCTGTGCGGTTCGTCATAAGGTGAAGCAAATGATAGGGAGACGCGAGCCGCACTTTAACACGCAAGGAGTCGCGTGCCGCTCGCGAACCGCAGCTTGGCCACCCCTGACAGAGGCGATAAAACTCAAACGCAAATGTGTGAACAAGATTTGAGGTGCAATTATTCTAATCGGCATCAGGAGTGTTATCAGCATGCCCATCGTCATTATGAATATGTACCTTGGTGCGCTTATAAAAAAAAATATATTTTCCATACATGCTGCAACATTCAAAATTTCAAAGGGTAGCAAAAGGAAATAGTAACGAAATAGATTAAGTGCTTATAATAAACATGATGAACATAATACACGTATATACTCATTGAGGTGTGGGCTGGCCCTGTGAGACTTTTAGAGAGTTCCCTTTAAGTTACCTATTTGAGTTTCGACAACGTGCATACTTTCGAAACCTGAAAAGTGCAATGTCTTACAACCGCGCACAAAAATTTGCGTCCGCCTTAGGTGTTTCTAGTTATTTGAAATATAGATTAAAAGAAACACTCCTGTAAAGGGAAGAGAGGTATAGATATCTATAATATTCAAACAGATGAGTTGGGAGCGATGAACTTTGAACTTATTTGAACAGGCAATATCGTATGTTTGTATGAGGAAAGCCCAAAGTTTGATCTGCTTTTATCCTGCGTCTTACTGAAATGATGATTACATTATTTTCAGTGTTGCATTTGCAAAAGAGTAAGTTAATCTGTAAAATTAAATTCGACATTTTGACCGGTAAATAAACTTTTTAGCGGTCTGAAAATATTTGAGTTTCGATTTAGAAACGATTAATCATTGCCCGACTTATTCGATTCGACTTTCAGATTCACATTTGAGTTTTATAATAATTCGGTCATTGGAATAATAGAACTGTAGGCAAAAATTACAGGTTTATTTAGGAACAGTGTTGACGTAGTGAAATAGTCCTTACAGGCCTCTATTGAATCTAGAATTCAGAAGCTTTGACTAACGACGAAAAGTAATTCGTTACGTGTGTTTCTCGACCTAAGGAGTTATGCTCCAAGCTCATTCGACTCGCTCTACGAAAAAAACCAAAACCACGGACGTCGTCCTTCTGAAACCCGAGATCTTGCGTCTACAGCCCTATAATCCTATTCACGGCCGTTACGTCCATAATATGACAAATCATCATCAAACTATAAATAGCGGGGATAATTAAACCAGTATCTTACGCTATTGCTCTCCGCTGTGTAGAGCGCGAGGTCCCTGGGATACGTGACGCAGGACGACACCCAAATTAAACGGATCAGTCGTCCATCCATCCAGCAAGCTGCGTATTCGCACGGGGATGGGTGGAAACATCCGCCACCTATGTCTCAAAATTTGTCGTTTAAGTGTGGTCATTAACACCGTTCTTATTCGTGCTAGCTTCTCTTCGTTCCGAATGCCCTGCATAAAATAAACACGTTTTTTTTTTTTTTTTACTAATATATGCGGCTTCTTGTTTAGTTTTGTAAACATTGCGAAAAAATTTTTTGGGTATTCGTATTCGATTCGAAATTCGACTTTTCGGCCCTTATTCGGCACTATTCGATTCAAATTAAAATTGAGTTAAAACTTCACTATTCACACACCTCTATAGTATATTATTGAAGGAATAGCGTACAGCTACATCCCGTGACTTACAAACGTTTTGTTCTGTTTCTTATTCAAAATTGTTTTTCCAATTTTTTGTTTGAAACGGATTATTTGTCATTTATATTTGTAGAGATATGTAATTATCTTTGCAATATTTTTATATTTATTTATGCCGTGGGAAGTTGAAGTTGGTCTTTTTTATTATAGTGATAAATGTTGTAGTTGTGGAGCAAAATTTAAAACCACTAGAGGAGTTTTTTTCTTCTCTTTTTTACGATCATTTTATGTAACAAAATGGACAAATAAAATTTTGATACAACTTCCGTTCATAAAAAACACGGTCTATATTTAAAAAAAGCACACATGCAAAATATTCGTATTACAACTGCCGCTCATAATAATAATAATTAATAATAATAATATAATTTATTCCACATATAAGAAATATCACAATACAAATGCGGGTCTGTCCAAGCCAAAGGAGGCTTGTGGGACAGGACCCGGCAGCCGAACGGCGAGGCTGGGAAGTGAATAAAGTCACAAACACACAATCAAACAACAAAAAAAAGAAAACAGCTATATTTATTTTTCATTGAGGTTACCTGCATCGCCTTGAGGCATTATTGCAGAAAGTTTAAAGAACATTTCAGCTGAACATACAGATGGAACATATTTTCGAGCATGTTCCATTCTAATGCAGTTCGGACAAAGTATGATTTACAACAAAGCTAATGGTTGCAACTGTATTGGTGGTCCAGGACATCGAATGTAACTTTCTTTAGTGATGCAAGTTTTATCATTATAAAGATAGTAGAAGTAGGCGAAAATAAAAACATGGCGATAAGACAGGCTACAATCTTAAGTTGAACATAATTTTTCAATTTTCTTCTGTTAAAGATGGAGGGCAGATAATGGGAGCGAGTCTTTTTCCATAACGCGTAACACAACGGGTGGTAACAAAACGGGACGTCTGACGGAGATTCCTGCTGGGGACGAGAGTGCATTTAAAGTCGTTATTCCAAAAATGGTTTAACACTACCGTTTGCAGAAACACGGAGGAGAAATTCGGCATCCGCAAAGACTCGGATATGTCTATGTCAGTTGAAAGGTCAAGGTGATACCCCACGCTTCTTAGCATGCCCCTCAAAATACGGTCAACTTTTGTTTGCCATAACTCTGCGCAATTACCGAACAGAGTAATTCCATACCTTAGCAGGCTGTAGCCAAGGGCAAACGCAACAGACTTTCTTGCAGAAAGCGGCAGAAACACTTTGCAACTGTAAAGTAAGCAGCTAATGCTTCGCAGTTTACTACAAATGTGCAATAAATGTGAATTCCACGCCATATCCCAATCAAAAAACGCTCCTAAATACCTCATATTGTCAACATATTCTAGCGGGGAACAAACACAGGTCAAGCAGCTCGGTTTGTGCAGTACAACTGGCAAATTGAGGTTTACCTTTTTTAGTGGATTTCTAAAACAGAGTAGTTTCGTTTTTGATGTATTAACTGAAATTAAATTTTCATCGAACCTGTCCATTATTTGCATGGCATCATGCTCCAGGAGATGTACAGCATGATCATATTTTAGATGACGCCACACAAGCACCCGAATACATACATACATTTTATTGACTCAGTGGGACTATTAAAGAGGGATATGTTTGCGGGCACATCCAAGCCAGCGAAGGGCTTGTGAGATGACACCCTAAAAAAATGAAGAATAATAATATAGTAATAATAATAATAATAATATTAATATTAATAAAAATACTTCAAGGCTGCAAAACGTTTTGTCAACGATGCCAAATTTCACAGACCGAGTTGTCCGACTACATTGGGTAATCACTCCGTCGACGAGGTTCTATGTTTTCCCTGCATCTTCATTATATTGTTGTGCGTCATTAGACCACGGATTATTGTCAATCGGTTTAGTGGTACTGCTCCACTGCTTAATGCAAAACTTAATGTTTTGCCAATGTGTGACCCGCGTGAAGACCCGCGTGTTGTTTTGTGCCCAAAAACAACCACGCGTGAAGACCCGCGTGGTTGTTTTTGGGCACATTAAATAAACAAATTATTATTATTATTATTATTATTATTATTATTAAAAAGCCAGAACTGCCACCTAGTGCTAGAGAAACGACTGGACCGCACAGTGGTCGCCTTCGCTCCTGCAAGAGGTCCCTCGGCGTGTGAGTATATGAACGACCTCCAGCACATCGTAAATCAGGATCAAGCGAGGACTGCCCATTCCTTGGCATGTTCGGCGGGGCAGCTGGTCGTATGTTCGTCGTGTAAGAATCGTAAACGTCACAAGAAAATAAAAAAAAATAAACGTCTTCATAAATCATCGCCATGCGATAGTGAGCCCTGGATGTACCAACCAATCACTTGGGGCGAGCACTCGCAATTCAGCATCGCTTTCGCGGCGTCTTTTGGCGGATTTGTCGGCGGAGCTAAATTAAACCAAGGGTAAGTAGAAAACGGTCCGAAGGCAATTTCGCATTCGGCTGTACACTTTTTAATCTAAACGCTTGACGTGAAGGGAAGTTGTATTTATCGTTCGGTTTAACGGTGTGATACAAATGTAAGTGTAGTGGAGGAGAGGAATGAATTATTGCTTACTATATAAATCATTTTATAAACGTATTACACTGTGCGCAAATATATGCACGAAAATGCCAAGATGGTCATGAAGAGTTTCCTGATAGTGGCTAGTATAATAGGTCATGAGATAGATGGTCCATTGCTCCAAACTGTTAGCGCGAACTCGACGTCGCTACTTTTCTGTAGTTTGCTCAAACATATTTATTTATTTATTTATTTCAGTACCCTCAGCGCCCATCGGGTGTTACAGAGGGGTGGGTACAATGGGTTTGCAAAGTACAATGATCAATTTACAGTAAAAAAGACAACAACAACAAACAAAAGAAAAAGTATAATCAACAAATTGCAGAGTTATAAAAGTAATCAATTATGGCTGCCTTGAAAGCAGAAACATCTTCAATCGCGGCGATGTGTGTGTGTGTGTGTGGGGGGGGGGGGGCGGAGGTGGTTTCATTCTGAACAAGTTTTTGGCAAGAAAGAATAAAAAATTAGTGCTGCAATGAGGTATGGCAACTTTGTATCGGTGATCAACCTGGGATGAAAGGTATGAAAGCTGTAAAAAAAGCTCCTGTATGAGCACTGGGTTATGAAAAAAATATATTTTATGAAAAAGAGAAAGACGCGGAATTTTTCTCCGAAACATTAGTTCAGGAATATCAGCATTAGACTTCATTAGTGTTGGTTGGTGCCAAACTTTAAAGTTAAAGGGATTAAAAATAAGGAGGACTTTCCGCCAGACTACCGTTATAATATCCCGAGAAATGCCCCACTCCTGAAAGATGACCCACCCCAATTTTTTGCATGATATCATATTTTTTCAAAAAACACCAAAATATATCCCACTAATAGGAACATGGATCGATATATCGAAGGAATAGGCTGGAACAAAGTTGCTAAAGAACAATACCCAGAAATATTATACGATAATTTTGTTAACATATTCGAAGGTATTTACGCAAAATGAACTGATATACGCAGCACAATAAACAGGTAAACAAGAGAACCAGTGGAGGGCTAAGAAATTAACGACTTCATCAAAAAGTGCAAGCCGTTTACAACTCCCTGTAACGCCGAATTAGAGCTGCAGCTCTTGAGGAGGAGTAGGGAAGGCTTTGAGGGGGTATCATTCGGGGAGAGTCACGTGACCTCGGGGGGGTCACGTGACCTCGGGAGGGGGGTCACTTGACCTCGGGGGGGTCACATGACCTCGGAAGGGGAGGTCACATGACCTCGGGAGGGTCACATGCCCCCCCTCCTCCCTGATCTCCTGCCGAAGGAACCCAAGGTCATTTCGAGGTCCTCCCGAAGGAACCCGAGGTCCTCCCAGGGTCCTCGGGGACCTCGGGGGGGGGGGGTCACGTGACCTGGGAGGGGGTCACGTGACCTTGGGGGTCACGTGAACTCGGGGGGGTCACGTGACCCCTTCTCGTGGTCCTCCCGAAGGAACCCGAGGTGAACCCGAGGTCCTCCCGAGGTCCTCGGGGATCCCGGGGGGGGGGGGGTCACGTGACCTCGGGAAAGGGGTGGTGAAGTGAGCCTTCCCCTCCTCGAGGTCCTCCCGAAGGAACCCTAGTTCCTCCCAAAGGAACCCGAGGTCCTCCCGAGGTCCTCCTGAAGGAGCGCGAGGTCCTCCCGAGGTCCTCCCGAAGAAACCCGAGGTCCTCCCGAAGGAACCCGAGGTCCTCCCTAGGTCCTCCCGAAGTCTTCCCGAAGGAACCCGAGGTCCTTCGGGAGGACCTCGGGTTCCTTCGGGAAATTTTACCCATAATGCACCGCGCGGTTACGCCGACGGCGACGCCGCTCAAGCCGGAAACGGGCGCCTAAGAGCTGTGCTCTAAAAAAAAAGACACGAAAGCTTGGCAATTACTTAAGAGTTTTATTAATAATGACGATATAGAGGAAAACACAAACAAAAATTGGGAACCAAGTGACAGCACTGATACAATCCACAAAAAGGAACTTTTATTGAACTAAGTTTGCTGAGACAATGGATACTGCTCAAAGGCGGACTTTAGTAAACCAACTGCTAGGACAAAAAAAAATGAGAAAACAGTTTAAACGAATTTGGACAGGGACAAGGCTTAGAAGTACTAGTCAACTCGCTTCAAAATGGAATGTGCACAATCAATCAAAGCTTTTCGCTGTAGAGAAATAGAAAAACAAAGCAATCAAATAAAAAATAGTAATTAAATATTTTCCCATGATGTGAATGACGCTCATCTGATTAAAATTGTTAAACATATTAAGACTTATAAATCAGTGGGGTTGGACCGATATAAGAGCCAGATATATTAAATGCTGTGACAATTAATTGAAACCCGCACTGCTACAGTTATACATTTGTACATTTTCTAGTAGCAATAACCTAAGAAACTTAAAACATCCATTTTTCGGCCAATATGCTAAAAAAGACAAAAAGTAACAAATTATCTATTTATGGACCAATAGACATACTGTCAGTGATCAATTATGTAATGGAAAACTATATTAACAAAATACTTCGCAGCTGTATTTCAAGATATAATCAAACAACTAGCACGCAGTATGGATTCAGGAGCGCATATAGGACCCAGTGACCTGTTAGAAGACTTTACTATGTAAGTGAAAATATGGACAGAAGTAAATATGTTCTACCTTTATTCATAAACTTTAGCAGCGCCTTCGAAATAATAAAGCATAATATATTACTATATAGATTACACTGTATGGGTATTCGGGGAAAGATGCGTGACTTATTCCAGAATTATCTTTATGACCCATATCAAGTTAACACGACAAGGCTCAAAATTTATCGGAGGAATCAAAGTCAAACAGGGTGTACCGCCAGTACGGTCCAGTACTTTCAACTTAACGAGATAGTAATGTCGTTAGCAGTGGTAATGATTGAACATGGTTAAAATTGCCCTCTCACTGTCCTTTCATGGGCAATTTTAACCATGTTAACGAGATAGCCGAAGTCAAATTAAAACGTGAACTCTTTCGATTCCCAGACGATGCAATAATTGTATATGCACACAAAAATTACGAAGTCGCTCTGAAGACAATAAAAGAAGACATCTATAAATTAACTGGATAGAACCGGAAAATTAAAATTTTTGTAAACTCTCCTAAAACACGGGTATTATGTTTCGGACACTCGAGGAAAAAAATCCTATCTGAATTACCAATAAAAATGCACGAGCAGAATTGCAATAATTGTGCACGCACATTCTGGTGAAATATGCTGATAATGCCAAATACCTATAGTAGGTTACAAGT
Source organism: Ixodes ricinus (assembly GCA_037355805.1). Classification (NCBI taxonomy): domain Eukaryota; kingdom Metazoa; phylum Arthropoda; class Arachnida; order Ixodida; family Ixodidae; genus Ixodes; species Ixodes ricinus. The sequence goes on along the minus strand of JAZHYW010049201.1, from coordinate 4,736 downwards.
TAAGAGGGTAGGATATGTTCCTCCCACAAGCGTGATGCGCCGGTTTCAAATCCCTCCGCAGTCGAAAGAGGTTCACTGGAAACGCTCCTTGTTCCGCTTCAATGGATAGATAATGGCCACAGAGTGGTGCCAACTTGTCTTCGACCCCCACTTTTTAAGAAAGCGACCTTTGTATTCATCGGAGGGGACGCGAGCCCCTGAAAGCAGCCTTTGTATCTATCGGAGGGGAAGCTAACCCCGAAAGTCGTCTTTGTTTCCATCGGAGGGGGAAGACTCTAATCTCCCTCTCGTGGCTTCCACAATGTTAAGTTAAAGTCGAAAGATAAAGCAAATATATACAAAAAGTCAGCAGTACCCATCTTTTGGGAATGATTATCTACGTTAATGCGAATAGCATCAAACGGTGCGGAGTTATGCGCGTTCGTCAGGTGGCCGGCACACTCTAGATACGCCAGCCCACTCTTGAGGCGATTCTAAATTTGTTGACACTTTCACAGCCCTGCGCACGATCTCCGCAGCCCAGCACGTGCGTTTGTGTCACTTAGGAAGGCGAGCAAAGCACGCGCCATACGCACAAACACTCAAAATGGTACCGACCAGACTTTCTGGCGTCTCAGCTAGTCTCAACCAACGGTACTCTAAACGGTTGTTTATATCTTTACCACAGGACGCGCTTTACAGCGCTGTCACAGCTACCGGTGCGCGCACGTTCCATGCACGAGGGCTCATTCCGCTCTCGTGAGGCTGAGCACGACCGCTACATCACCCTCTCCCGAGCGCGGGAGAGGGTGAGCTAGCGGCCGTGCTCAGCCTAACGAGAGCGGAATGAGCCCTCGTGCATGGAACGCCGCGCACCGGTAGCTGTGACAGCGCTATAGCGCGTCCTATGGCAAAGATATAAACAACCGTTTAAAGTGCGTTGAATGACTGCCTTCATAGCTCTGTGGTTAGCGCGTCTGCCTGCTGATCAGAGGGTCAACGGCTCGAATCCCCGCCGGCGCCGGACTTTTTTATTTATTTATCGACCCGCGGCGTAAGAGGTTAGATAGCCAGATAGATAGATAGATAGATACATAGACGAAAAGTGCGTGAAGTATCCAAAGAATGCTATTCGCATTAAAATGCTATTCGCATTAAAAGGCGAGACCCTCCTCGAGCGTTGGCCGCGACGTCACGGAAACGATGGGACACTATTGGATGCGGAGGTGGCAGAGGGATATATCATTCCCTTTGAGAGGCATTTGCCGCTATCTTCTTGACTTGTAACCTACTATAGACAGATATATTAAATGGAATATTCATGAAAAACAAATTTGTAAAAAAATAAGGATATCAGTGACGCAGATGTAGCACATAGGAGGTCTGGTCCCTCGATCCATACTAAGAATGATGTACAATTCACTGGGCAAGTCCACACTTCAGTATGGAATAACAGTATACGGACACTGCGCCAAATATCTACAACTAAAAATTGGTACGATCCAGGAACGGATAGCCGAAAATATGGGTTACACGAGTAAAGAAACTGATCTGCAAAACTGTATGCATAAACATCTAGGAAAGTTTTCGTTTTAGAGACCATATGAAGTATGATATTATAATAAAGCATTTTTTTCAACAACATATATAAAGCGGAAAATATCAATGGATGAACTTTACATACATAAAGCGGAAAACACCAATGGATGAACTTTAAGACCGAATACAAAATTTAGTGAAACGTTTATGTTTACCAAATATAAAGAGGCAACAAGAAATTATTATGTACCCAAGATTTTTGATGACTTACCTGAACAGTTACTCAAGATAACCCCCGTCCTCCAAATAAAAAGCTGTCATAAACATGGGTACTTGAACACAGTAAAAGAACATTCCGTAGAGAATCGGTTCCCTTCGGTAAGTTGAACTGTAGTTAACGACGTGACGTAAGTAATGCCAACATCCATTATTTATTTCTAATACATTACCGTCGTTTAATGAATCAGTGGAAAAGACTGCGACTATACGTTTCTGGAGATAGAAACTCCATTCATTTTGCAAAGGCCCGCTCTTGTGCAAGTTTCATAATACTCTAACAAAAATGCAGAGGCATATCTGTCGCGTCCTACGCACAAGTCAGTATTGGCTTTTGTGAGATTTACATTTGAACTTTATTTTAAGAACCAAATAAGGATTGATTGATTGATCGACTGATTCTAGTAATTGCAAGGTCCTGGCAAATATTGACCTCGGCAGAAATGGTGTTACTTAGCCACGGCGGATGATAAGCGAACATTTTTGACTGGGGAGGACAGTCATCTTTGGTTTCTACGATTACAAACCTTTGCCAGTCATACTTTTTCTTAAAAACTTTTTGTTGCACTTTGAAAGTTAGCCAACTCCCTATTTTCACCGCATTTTCCTTCGATTTTAGGTGGGCTATCTCTCGAGATATTACGGTAGTTGTTTTTATTATAGCGTTGCAATACTCAGAGTCAAAACTGCAAAAAGTGGCGATCAATTCTATGAGCTATCGGTGTTGCGCTTTCTATACATAAAACTAAGGATATCAAAAAATATTGTATTCAGAAAAACATAATCATGGTTAAAGTTGCCTTGATCTAGGTTGAGGACTCAACTTTGTGTTTAAGTTTAATATAAATTCGGTGGCCATATTTTGGCGTCCGGAAGATTTATGTCGGTAGTGCAGACGAGAATTCAGCAAAATCTCGCTCTCGGAGGGGATTTTCTGCACAGAGAAGCCGGGCCCAACGGGCAGCGTTGGACCCGGCCTCCTCAATGGCAGCTGCACGGAGAACAACTAAAAAGAAAAAGAAACAGGAAAGTAAGTAAGAATCAAAGATAAAAGAACAAAACAAAGACCAGTGGGACACCTCTCTGCTTCTGACCTTGCGAGAAGACAGCGGTCTCTCATGTGGGCGCGCATACCCCCTCCCCCCCCCCCTTCCTCTTCTCCGGACGAAAAAAATATTAGAAAGAAAAAAAGTGGAACTTGTCTACGTGCCTGTGTAGTCATATTCGTGCATCTACTCGCTTGCAGATCAGCCTGCCCGATCGTTTCAGAGCAGAAGGGTAAAAACATTTAAAGCTTCCATTGCGTGTTTGAGAGAGCTAGACCATGCAATGGGCGGGCATGCAAATATTCGCATATTTCGTAAGGCTCCTGCAGCACGTTGATCCGGTTGGTGACCTAAAAGACAAACTCCATATTTCTAGTCCACCTTAAGCAATACATATTGTTCTGGCCCCTTCCTTTCTACGCAACGGAAACTCGCTGGAGCAACGCCAGTTAGGAAATTTATGTTTCGGGAAGCAGGCGGTTTATTGGCCGGGTGGAATATAAAACCACCACTGCGATATGAGGAAGTGAACGAAGAATCGTTGTGCTATGGATACACGCCGGTCGGATCAACTAAAACAGAAGCGGCGGCAAGCTAGATTCGCAATACACGACACGCTTTCTAATGTCGCAGAAACGTACAGTCGCAATCTATATGAAGGTGAAGACTGAAGACGCAGTCGTCAAGCACTTCGCACTGACAGCTCAATGGAGCCGAGAAACTGTCGGCTTACGTGCCATGTCGCAACCATACAAACCAAGCGCAGCAAGGCGCGCGACTAGGCGCTCATGTCATTTCGACTGCCGTTCCAGGGCGCTTGCTGTTAAAGTCGCTTGATATTTTCTTTTAAAAGTAACGACAACCATGATATAGGATGACGAAGGCACATCCCACGAAAACTAAATAGCGTTTTGTTAAGCTAATTCTGCTATTCTGCGCCACCATTGCTTTGAAGAAACCTTCACAGTCTAGCTTTCGGGAATTCAAAATAAAGCTTTTGACGGATTAGAACGCAAGGAGCGGCCCGCCAACCGAAGGGCAACATAGAGAACGTGGAGGGAAAGGGCGATGGGACGAGGCAGCGAAGCGAGCGCCGCCATTGCTTGAGGTCGGAGGGAAAACAAAAGCAGGTGGGGCCTTTTGTTGGTTAAACAAACGTGAAGCAGGAAGTGCGACTTTTGTTGGGTAAACAAACAAAAGCAGGAAGTGCGACTTTCTTCGAGGAACTTGGCGTGCAGTATAGAGCAAGTTAAAGTTGTTGTTGTTGTTCCTCCCGGTGGTGTGGGAGGCAGGTTCCGCTCCGATGGGCTGGAGCGTGGTGGCACGAACGTCGCTGAGTGACGGGTCGACTCACTGCTTGAATAGAACTATGTTGTATTTATTTACACTCTAGTTACAAGTCCCAACTTGGGAGACCATTCTGCCTCGTCTCAAGTCTCGACCCCCGTCCCCAATTTCTCTCAATCAAATCCAAAGTCTGAATCCCCCAAAATCGTCTCAGCACTCCTTTTGTACGCCCGTCGGGGCCTCCTTTCCCCTCAGGAACCGACCAATCTCTTCAAATTCCACCACTCACACGTGGTACACTGTTCTCCAATGGTCGGCGAGCTGTCATTCCGGCGCTTCAACCGCCAAACCCAAATTCCTTGTAGAGTCGTTCTCTGCAATTTTCCCAGACTGGCTGGCGCCAACAGCTAAATTATTACTCCGGGCAAAACGCGACAATTTTACACTAAGCGGCGAAACCCTCTATATACAGGCACACTCGGTTAACAGCCACAAGCAGCTCCAAGAACGGGCCGTCCCAGGGATCTGTCCGAGCAAACTCCCGAAACCCGAGACGTTTCTTAACGACCGCGGGGGACCCGCTCCCACCTCTCGGCCGCTCTGCCCCCG